>MU184258.1:39620-89560 GCA_016904865.1 Pissodes strobi | reverse complement strand
TGGCCTTTGCAAAATTTGGCAGGCAAAAATAGAAAATAATCGTAAATAATGAAAAAGGATCCCAAGCCTAAATTAAAAAACTATTGTAGTGATATACATAATTCTCTATTTTTTGCAATAACTGAAATGTTTGTTTTTTTGCTCCTTTTTCGTAAAATCTTCAATAAAATCTGCATCTTTTTCAGCATTTAAAATTTAATGTGCTTAATCACAGCCACCTCCTTGTGGCTCAGTGTTACCATCACTTGTGTCTGCATTAATTTTTCGAAATTATTTGAATTCGGAAGTGGTGTATTCTATAGAAATGATTTTTATTTATAATGCTCAGGGTGCTCATGTGCTATTTGAGAACTGTCATATGAAAAGCATCCTGACAAAAATGATTAGTTTTAAAATTTCATAAACTAGATCCGTTGGTAATAAAAAAAAGCCAACAACCTAATGTTTTGGATGAAGATATGCAGATTGTGGTTATTGGCCAAGTTTCTATAAATGCAAAGCTGTCAACACGTCATTTAGCAATAGTTACTGGCGCAGTTTTGTGAAACAATAACAGGGAAAACACCTGAATTTATAAAAAATTGCTTCAATGATGAGTCCTCTTTTTTCCTAAATAGTCATATGAATAAACAGAACTGCCACTACTAGAGTGACGTTAATCCACACCTTTTACAGAGTGGCACACTGAATATCTTCAAAAAGTCACTGTTTGGGCGAGAATACTGGGAGAAAATACCACAGATTCTTTTTTTATCGACAGAAATTTAATTGACTAAGTGTATGCTGAAATGTTCAGCCAAACTAGAGCCCTCGATTGTTCATGAGGTTGAAACCCAAAAAAAATTACAAGTCAAGATCTTCTGCACTCCCACATTATGCTGCTGTGGCAAGAGAGTGGTTGTACCAAAATTATCCAAGCCAGGTACCATTGAGTGGCCGCCAAGATCACCTGATCTTACCCCTATAAACTTCTTTTTATGGGGTCACATTAAATCATTAAGGCGGCTCCCCATGCATTCGATTTCCGACGTCCGATATCCGAAAAATGCTTAATTTTCGGAAGCAAGAATTATGCAAGTCACATACATCTGATTTTCGAATCCGTGAAATATGACATAAGAGATGAAAGAAGAAGAAAGCCTGTCAAAGTGTCAAAATACCCGACTTTCAACTGTCAATATTTGGTAAACAGCGAAAGATAGGTATAGGATATTATACACAAAATGTGTTTAGATTTTTCTAGAGTCCAAAAATGTAATTTCATTTAAAAAATATCAAAGTGACCCCTAGCACTTTTATTTGATGTTCAATTGTTTTTTGCTGAACATATCCGAATTCGCGGGAGACAATTAAATAAGGTGGCTATTTCAGTTTTTTTTATGAAAGTACAGGGAAAGTCAAAAAATCGCCTTGTCTAGTCCTCGTTGGATAACCCTGTACAAAACCCAGATTTAAAATATTTTCTCAAAATTTGCGATCATTTCATACTTAAATCTCATTAATTTTGATGACGCTGAAAAGCATTTTTAATAAGCTTTTTTTGTAGAAATGGTATTTTTTTGTTTTTTTACATCTTCTTTAATTTAGCAATTGTATGTTTTCAAATTGTCACCCTGTATGTTAAAAATACTAAAAATGTGGGTACGTACTAAATTAATTAATTATCTAAAAGCTTTTTTAGATACAAGATGAAGAATATCGACATAAAGGTGGATACATGACAGTATCAGATATACCGTATAGAACAGAATCAGTCCAAGCATTCGTAAAAGCTGCACAAGAAGCTGGGTACCCTTATGTTGATTATAATGGTAAAGATCAAATGGGCGTAAGTAATATAGTTATTTAAGTATTGTAATTTTATTTTACCTTCGCTTCCACATTTTTGTACAGATTTACGTTACAGAGCTTTTTAAAAAGTGTATAATTTTTTTTTTGTGAAATAGGCTTTTATCAACATAGTTGATTATGCCTCTTTCAAAAAGATCATATTTTAAGTTCTACTTTGACCTACAATCTCTCTTTGACAGTCAAGAACGGAAAGTATGGTTAGGTATTAACACATAGCCCTCATTTGATAGATTTTTTTAAACACTTCATCCCAATGATAAAACCATTTGAGTAAGATGTGAACTTCTGCTGTGCCGCAAGTTATCTCTTAGAGTTGACAACTTGAGAATGTTTCTAGAACGAAAAAATTTCAGAAAGCTATATGACCGCTTTTCGATATATTATGAAACAATGTGTTAGATTAGAAAGAACATAGTAATATTTTCAGAAAGACTTAAAAGATTGTTGCTTAATATTTGATGTTCAGTTTAAATTTTCCAGCAAATAAAAATTCTACGCATGCCTGTTACATTCTCGTGCGGCAATTTTACTCATACCCATAAGTATATTTCTTTCTACCCACTGTTGAGATCCATTTAAATAAAAGTCATAAATACACGTCAGTATCATTCAAAGATTCAGAAGCCTACACGGTAGGGTGGGCGCAAAACCCATTTATTGGAAATTCGATTTGTAAGAGTGCGCAAAAGTTGCCTTGTTCTCACCAAAAAAAGTCTATTTACAACTTTTTACAAAATTATCTCTTGCCCTCTAACATCCTTTAAATATTTTTAAAAAGTATTAAAAAATAATTCCGTAATTTTGTAAAAATATAATGATTTTAGTTTTTGTGACTAGAAACTATCAAAGATAATGAGAATTTGCAAATTATACATTGTTAATAAAGTGTTCATGGCTAGTCAATATTTACCGAAATTAACACTTTTGTACCAAAACATTACTTCGTAAAATAATTATTGCCAATTAAACAATTTTTTAATTATTCTTGTTATTTTCTAGTCACAAAAACCTGGAGTCCCTTAAAAAAAAAATAAAAATTCTTATCATATACCTACTTTTTAATAATATTTAAAGTGCGGTAAAGGGCAAAAGATGTTTTTTTAGAAAAAAGCTGTAAATAGACATTGTTTTTGTAATAACAAAGAACAACTTTTGCGCACTATTACAAATCGGATTTCCGAAAAAAATTTTTTTTTCTCACGGGACATTTCAAGAAATGGTATTATCTAACAATGTATGATAAGGTTCAGAAACTAGTCATAGCAGTCGGCTTTTGTGTCGTAACGACTAAATAACTTATTTATTGTGGATGTCTGCTTCCTTTAATCGTTTAATTGATTATTGCAGAGTATTTTATTTCAATTATAGGTGTCATTTGTTCAAGGAAACATCAGAAACGGCTTCAGATGTAGTGTAGAAAAGGCCTACCTGAGACCAATTAGAGACAGAAAAAATTTGAGAATTCTAGTAAATTCCAGAGTGACTAAAATTTTGATAAACAAGACCAACAAGCAAGCATATGGGGTTATTTTTGTACGGTAAAAAAATATTGATTGATTTTAAACAAATTCTGAAGATTATATATATTTATATTGTGATAAACATCACAAAAAAGGTTAAAGAAAGAAACAGTGATTGGAAATTCTTTTTAGAAATCGGAAATATCACAAAATTACAGCTACAAAAGAAGTTATCCTTTCGGCAGGGGCCTTTAATTCACCTCAGTTATTAATGTTATCTGGAATAGGGCCAAAAGATCACTTGGACGAGCTTGAGATACCCGTGATTCAAAATTTGCCCGTTGGAAGAAAAATGTATGATCATATAACTTTTATAGGTAAGGAAAATAAAAAAAAGTTCCAAATCATTTGGAAGTATAAGTAAGCTTAGCTTCAAACAATCAATAACGTACGTGCATTAATTTTTCTCTCAACCCCTTCAATGGAAGTAAGGTATGGTGAGGTAAATGCAACTGGTTTTCGGAATAGTTGACATTGTTGCGGGAATAAAAGACATAAAATATGCAAAAAATCAGTAAAAATTACGGAGAGAAAAATGTAATTCTACCTATTATTTAAGAGAAAAGTCTGATGAAAACTGAAGGGAATAATACATGGCTGAATTATTTTAAATAAGTAGTAACATGTAAAATCCTACAAATGAATAAAATATCAAAACTTCTATAGATACTTAAATAAAACATTAAATACTCAAAAAGTTACCCTAATAAGTATATATTACACATTAGAGCCGTCAATATATTTATCAATATATTATCAAGAACATAAAAGGCAAGCGGAACGGGAACAGGATGAACGTAGAAGGCAAGTAGAACAGGACCGGATTCAGAAAATTTTACAAGATCAAGAAGATAAAAGGCAAATAGAACAGGACCGGCTTCAGAAAATTTTACAAGACCAAGAAGATAAAAGGCAAATAGAGCAGGATTAACTTCAGAACTGGATGCTGGATGTAATTGTAGGCGAGCAAGGAAAATTACAGAAAATATTGTACGGTCAAAATAAGAAATTTGAAAAAGAAGTAGACAATATACAAAAAGAAATTGGAAACGTACAGAAAGAAGTGAAGAATCTTGAAGCAGAAGTTACCAGATTAACAAATCAAGGACCCACCGAGAGGGTATTCGGCACAGGCCAGAAAAAACCTCCAACGCATGACGGTCAAACATCTTGGACAATGTACAGATAACAATTTGAAGCCGCTGCTGTTACCAATGGTTGAAATACCGAAGAAATGGCCATGTCACTAGTGGTAACGCTTTGTGGATCTACCCTGGAACTACTACAGACCATTCCCATCAGTCAGCTGCCCTGAAAAAACGATTCGGAGACCAACTGTATCAGGCACAAGTAAAGTCCCGACATCAGAAGCCTGGTGAAAACCTACAAAAGTTTGAGGAAGACGTTAGACGTCTCATTCAATTGGCCTACCCGGGAGCATCGGAAGAATTTCAAGAGGAACTTGCTGCCCAATATTTAGTGGATGGTATAGAGATCCAGAAACTCAGAAAATGCTACGTCTAGCCAAATTTGACAACAGCAGTGAAGCTTTGGGTTAGTAGCCTGTAATATCGGGGCAGTATCCATCCAAGAAGGAAAGCCCGCAAACAGCTGTGAATTAACTGAGATGTGCAAAATTTTGAAGAAATTAACCGAAGTTCTTGAGGACACGGGGAGATTCCAGAAGCCACTAGAAGTTAGGCCATATAACCATAATACTAAATCAGTGCTATAGATGTGGCAAGACTGGATATTTCAAAAAGGACTGTAGAGTGCAGATATTCCGGGAGCCACTAGAAGTTAGACCATGTAACCGAAACGCTATAAATCAGTACTATATATGTGGCAGGACTGGGCATTTCAAGAGAGACTGTCGAGTACAACTACGGTCTACATCTCCATCCAGAGACGCTAGCAGTTCAAAGTCAAGTCAGGAGGAGTTAAAACAACATAACTTTAAGGCTAAGCACAGGGAAGGAAGATGGCATAATAATACAGATGCTTTAGCCAGACGGTCATGCGAGGATAATTATAAACATTGCCAACCAACGGGAAAGGATCACTCCCATTAGGCAAACCAAGTTTAAAGTTGATCAGCAGTGGACCACAGAGCAACTAAAGAAAGATCAGCTTGAGGATAGTGAAATAGCACTACTACTAAAAGTTAATGAAGAACGTCAACTAAGACCAAGCTGAAGAGATAGTTCAACTAAAGGATCGACTTTTAAATCTCTGTGGTCTCAGCGAGCCTTGGAAAGCGCCGATGGAAGAGTAGTGAAGACGCAGTTAGTGGTACCAAGGAAGAGGGTATCGGAAGTCCTGGAAGAAGTACATAATGAAAATGTTGATGCTCATCTCGGAGTTAACAGAACGATTGATAAGATCCATGACAGATTTTACTGGGTCAACTACTGCCAGGATGTGAAATCATGGCGCCGGCAGTAATCAACCTATGCCTCAAGTCAAGGACCCCAGACAGGATCTAGTGGGAAGATGAAACAGAATGATGTGGGACTACCGTTTGAAGGTCTCGCCAGTGACCGAATGAATGCTCGATATGATCTCCAAGCTAACTCTGTGGGATTTCAGATGAATGATAAAGTCTGGTTATATAATTCGAAACGGAAAAAAGGAAGATCTCCCAAGCTAACGCCAGTATGGGAAGGGCCCTATACATCAGTCATCAAAAGACTTAATGACGTAGTGTATAGAATTCAACGTAGCCCCAGAAGCAATCTCAAAGTTGTTCACCTCGACAGGCTCAAAGCATATAACTGACATGAAGTAGCTGATCGCGCCGATCAGGTTTAAGAGGGAGGCAAAGTCACGGCTAGCAACCATCCGAATGTTTTTGTGCTACCCTATAGAACTGGCCTTGCCGCGTCTACGTATGGGTCATCACCGGCCACGTATATTCAGAAGCTGTGGAATTCTCTAGATGCCCTGATCGAGAATCTTATAGAGTCGCCTCGCTTCTCCGAAAGTATTCGTGATAGATTTTAGATTGTATATAAATAGCGGATAGCGGCGAGTTGCAGTTAGTTAACCATCGAGTGTTGAATTGTAAAGACTATTAGTTATAAGGTTATAAGAGTAGTTTAATGTGTTTAATGGTACACAGTGATAAAGAATAAAGAATAAAGAGATCATTAGTTTCAAGTAGTAAAAGTTGTAATTTCGTTCAGAACCCACCGGAAAAACGTAACATTATGATTTTCTTACTTTCTCCCGAAAATTTAGAGAACAACAAATTTGGCAACTTACATCCAACACTTTGATAACATATTAACTTGTCTTTGAAATAGTTAGTGGATAAATATAACGGTTGAGAAAGATGTTTCGTGTATGGTGGCAATTTTAAAATGGTTATGTTCTCAAGGATAGCTAATTGTATTAGTTCAAGACTAATACTCGTATGTGTGGAAAGACCATCGTAAATAGGGAGCACCGCATGATTTTCTTCTCCGAGATTGGTATAAAGATAAGCTGGAAGTAATTTTTTAAAATTTCCATTTCAATCCATCCTTTTTTGGAGACTGCATATGCTTTTCCAGGATATCCTGTATCCACTGGTGTGCACCATTGATCATACATGTGCATGTGCAGCTTTTTCTCCCGCGCCGTTAGTCATTAACAAAATTGTGGCATTTCTTCTGGAAGGAGCACTTGCAATCTTTGATGCAGATTTTCCTCTTCCACCTACTACCTTCGTTCTAGTTGGATCTATGCATAAACTGGATTTATCCAGATTCCAAATATTGTTCGGTTTGTCTTTTTTTTCCTCTTCCACCTACTACCTTCGATCTAGTTGGATCTATGCATAAACTGGATTTATACAGATTCCAAATATTGTTCGGTCTTTTATACCCAAGTCTATTCGAGGAGGTCAGAATATGGAAATATTATGGATGGATCACTGAGAAATGATAGAAGGGTATGGTATGCTGCATGTAGTAATATTTAAAAATTTCTGTTTCCATCCGTCATTTTTGGGAGGCTACATATACTTTTCCAGGATATCCTCTATCCACTGGGGCGCACCATTGATCTTACATGTGCAGACTCTGGTAAATGACAAGCAGATGACCTTTTTTTCCCGCGGCGTTAGTCATTAACCAAATTGCGGTATTTCCTCTGGAGGGAGCACTTGCAATCTTCGATGTAGATTTTCCTCTCTCACCTACTACCTTCGTTCTAGTTAGATCTATACATAAACTGGATTTATCCAGATTCCAAATATTGTTCGGTTTGTCTTTTATACCCAGGTCTATTAAGTGTTGATTCGAGGAGGTCAAAATATTTATTTATTTATTTATTGACGGACAATGTCCATTTACAAAGTGAACCCTTAAACTACACTAGAGTCTATACAATCTTAAATCTAAACAGGAAAGAAAAAAAAGAAAATATGATATAATAATAAGAAGACAGAATGTTATTTAATAGAGATACTCAAACATTGTTCAGCTGCAATATCTGTCTAAGAAACAGCTTCTGAGTACAGAAGAAATCAAGATGTTCGAGCTGGTTATCTAGATTAGCAGAACGGGGAACATATGAATGAGCCCCACGTTGGTTCGATGAAAGGGTACATCAAATGTTTGGCGGCTACGGGTAATTCTGGATGGAGCATGTATAGGCCAACACCAGTAAATTGATCACCTTGAAGAGGAGATGAGGATCTCTGTGCGTTCTTCTAATAGAAAATGGCAAAATGTTGAGCCTACGGCACAGAGCATCATGGTAAAACTCGTCATTGTTAAAACAAATTTTAGTTTATATAATGTAGAAATTTTCTTTGTACACGCTCAATCCGTAATGGGGGTTCCATCCTGAAGAGGCATATACTGCAATAAATAATTTTGAGGGAAACACGAGTGGAAAAGTCTTTAGAATTTCTTTTAATGAACCCCAACATCTTCATGGACTTGCTTGCAATATTTGCCATGTTGATGTGTTCAACAAAGATAGCTCCGCGTCAAGAACAACTCCAAGATCCCTGATAGACGGCGGGTGGTAGAATTTCACCGTCAATGCCGTAATAAAAAATTGTGGGCAACCGCAATCTGGAAAATTTCATAAGCTTGCATTTAGATGTATTGATCTCTACTCCATTATTGTGGCACCACACTGCAAATCTGGTTAGGTCCTTCTGAAGTGCCAGACAGTCATTAGGAGTAACAATTATATTGAACAATCTCAAATCGTCGGCAAACAGGAGGAATTTGGAAGACCTAAAAGAAGAGGAAACATTATTTACGAGAAGATTGAAAAGAACAGACCCAATGTGAGACCCCTGAGGGACCCGGGATGGGACAGAGATGTCAAGGGACAAAAAATTGTTTACTCGCACCACGTGCATTCGACCAGCAAGATAACTTTCAATCCAATTCAACATAGGGCCGGATACTCCCAAGGTATGAAGCTTGCATAATAATATCGCTTGGGAAACTCTGTCAAATGCCTTGAAAAAGTCAGTATAAACAGAATGAAGCTTAGCAGCCCTCTCCAAGGCACCAAACACGTAATGAGAATAAGCAAGAAGGTTGAGCTCAGAGCTCCTACCCAGGCAGAAACCAAATGATCTCAGGGGACAACACCGAACTCAAGATACCTAGTTACAAAATTCTCGAAAACCTTAGGAATAACATTTATAATACCGATGGATCTATAATTTCTTATGTTGCATCTGTCACTAGCCTTATATACAGGAACCACAAAACTGAACTTCCAAAAGTCACGATTCATTGAAGATGAGGTGCAGCGGTCCAGCAAGGATAAATTTAAATTTTTTATGAATTATGGGTGATGTTTATATTATTAGATGAAATCACTCTTGTGTAGTCAGGACGAATGGAGGAATATACAGAACTAAAGTACTACCTACGCAAAAAGTTTGGCTGCGTCAGGACCCATATCGACACTATCATTATCCAAACGCACAGCATTAGGCAAGTCATTTGTCTTACGTTTATAATTCGCAAAATTCCAAACTGCCCAATGTCATGCTGAAGGGATTTTGAACATACTTATTATAGCATTGGTGGGAAAGGATACTACATTGTAAATGAAGGTTAGCGAATAACTGATAGTCTTGAACAGTTCTGCTTGATTTGTAGGTTTTGTGCGCATTTTTTTTAATGGTTAGGTCGATCAGGTCGGAATATGGAAATATTATGAATGGATAACTGAGAAATGTTAGAAAGGTACGTTGGATGTAACTTTTAAAATTTTCTGTTTTCATCCTTCATTTTTTGGAGGTTGCATATACTTTTCCAGGATATCCTGTATCCACTAGGGCGCACCAATGATCATACATGTGAAAACCCTCATAAATGATAAGCAGATGAGCTTTCTCTCTAGCGGGGTTAGTGATTATCAAAATTACGGTATTTCCTCTGGCAGGAGCACTTGCAATCTTTGATACAGATTTTCCTCTTTCAGTTGGATTTATGCATAAAATGGATTTATCCAGACTCCAAATATTGTTCGGTTTGTCTTTTACGCACGCAAGCCTATTAAGTATTGATTCGAGGAGGTCAAAATATGGAAAATAAATGTTAATCTATATATATAAAACAAAGTCGTGTTAGTTACACCACTTATAACTCAAGAACGGCTGAACCGATTTTTATCATCTTTGGTTTGTTGGATTTGTCTCCGCCCCGAATAGCAGAATAACTATTAAAATATCAGAAAAATTCTCCGATAAAAAATTATACACAAAATTAGTTATAAATTAGGCTTGGAACTCTGTCATCTTCCGCAATTGACAGCTCATGTCACGCACGATTATAGTTTTTTAGTAATATTTGATGTCCACTGCAAATCAGTGTCATACTATACATTATAGGATAGAAATTCAACGGAAAATAGCGGGAAAGAAGCATATTCAAATCTAGAAAGATATTGAAATACATAGAAAATACTCGAATAGAAAAATATAAAAATTATAGAGAATAAATGACAACAACTGTCAAATCGATTGGTATCAATCACTCCTGATTATTCGGTCGATCAGTCATCCGTACTTAGTGTTGCTTAAATATCGATAGTAAAGCAACAACACTGAGTATTGCAATTCGGTGAAGTCCATCAAATACATCTGCAAATATGTTACGAAAGGCAGCGATATGGCGGTTTTTGGCATCCAAACCTCCAATACCAACGATGAAATTACGCGCTATCAAGTTGGTCGATATCTGAATTGCAATGAAGCGATTTGGCGTATATTATCATTCCCCATTCACGAACGTCATCCCACTATTGTAGGTACATTTGGCGGTGCATCTGGAGAATGGCCAACGAGTATATTTCACCGCATCGAATGTTGCTCATCGTGCAATTCCAGCGACAACATTGACCAGTTTTTTCGAGATTTGCCAAAGCGATCCGTTTGCACGAATGTCGCTTTACTCGGAGATGCCAAGTTATTACACTTGAGCCGCGTTCGTTTTTGTTATTGACAGTCACGAGTTCTGTGTATTTAAAAGGAAAATCCAAGTCACGTGCCTGTCAAAATGTTAGAGCAAATCGACGAAAAAGATGGCAAAAACGAACGCGGCTTTGAAACGCTTCATCGAAGAAATTTCAACGGTTTCAGGCCATCCGGATGTGCGTTCTACTGATGCTCTTGGTCGTATTTACACAGTTCATCCGAAGAATGATGAATGCTTCTATTTGCGGTTGTTGCTGGTGAATCTTCGTGGGCCAACATCATTTCAATCACTACGAACTGTTAATGGTATAGTGTGCCCAACATTTCGTGCTGCATGTCAAAAGCTTAATTGGGACACGACAATCGCGATTATCTCTGCAACTTCAAGTCAGATACGCACATTATTTGCAATCATCATTTCGACATGCATCCCATCGAATCCACGTGACCTATGGAACAAATACAAGGATAACATGTCAGAAGACATTTTACATCGAATTCGTGTCAGTTCAAGAAGTCCCGATCTTGAGGTGAATCAAGAGATGCATTAACCAGGCTTTGCTCTTGATCGAAGACATGTGTTACCTCATGTGCGGCAGTTTGTTAGTCAGGTTAGGAATGCCAGCACTAGATAGTGGAATGAATAACGCATTTATTGGAGAATTGGAACGTGAACATGAATATGATCGACATGAATTATTATACCAGTCAGTTCAAACGAATGGACCCCTGTTGAACCCCCAACAGAAGGAAGTCTATAATACATTAATGAAGGCAATTGATGATGGAAATGGTGGCTTATTTATTTTGGATGCCCCCGGTGGAACTGGGAAGATATTCCTCATGTCATTGACTTAGGCCACTATATTCGTGCGAGATCTGACATTGCGGTAGCAGTTGCTTCTTCTGGAATAGCGGACACATTGTTAGAAGGATGCCGTACGGCTCATTCAACCTTAAAATTGCCGTTAAACCTTCAACTAACACAAACTAACCTAAACTAATGAATAATCGACATGTAACATTGCGAAACACTCCATAATGGCCAAAGTTTTAGTAGAGCATCTAAAATCATCATCTGGGACGAATGCACAATGGCGTACAATCGCGCATTGGAAGCACTTGACTGAACATTGAAAGTTCTGCGCAATGACTCGAGATGTTTTGGAGGCGCAATGATTTTATTGTCGATTTCTGCCAAACACTGCCAGTCATTCCAAGATCGACGGCTGCAGGTGAAATAAGTGCTTGCCTCAAATCATCAAATCTGTGGCGATATGTGAAGAAACTTCAGTTGGCGGCAAACACTCAGCATTGCTGAACGTTTTGTCTTGCATTCGCCATGACGATTAACAAATCAGAAGGCCAAGCCTTGAGTGTTTGTTGTCTGAATGTAGAAAATGCATGTTTTTCTCATAGTCATTTGTACGTGGCATGTTCACGTGGCGGCAAACCATCCGCTTTATTTGTTCTTGCGCCTGAGAATAAAACGAAAAATATCGTATATCACAATGTGCTTCAGTGAAGAGAATCAATCCGAGTCAACCAATGCAGCAATATACATAGCTGCAATAAAGCAAATGTCTTGCTGGCATGCCATTGAAATACTTGATTTTTGTACTCTTTTGAATCTTTGTTTTCTTTAAATATATTATCCTATTAAACTAATAATAAATGCGCAAGATAATAAAACGAAAAATGTCGTATATCACAATGTGCTTCAGTAAAGAGAATCAACCCGAGTCAACCCATGCAGCAATATACATAGCTGCAATAAAGCAAATGTCTTGCTGAGACGCCATTGAAATACTTGATTTTTGAACTTTTATTGAATTTTTGGTTTCTTTAAATATAATATCCTAATAAACCACTGAACATAATAAATGTTTTGTAATGATTTTTTTACGTTAATAAAATAATAAATTAAGTATAGCTAAAAGTTAACACGACGTTCATTGGCTCTTAGGCGGTACGAAGTTCGCCGGGTCAGCTAGTATATCATATATCTACCGTCCCATTTAAATGTGTGATATTGGAAGTCATCTCCATTTGGAATCATTTATATAAAGAGGCCCCTGCAAAAAAAAATTGACGTGTCCAAGCATTTTACAATTTTCACTTTGAGTGCCACGAATCAGATTGAACTCCTTTCGATGGGCCACCCTTTAAATGCGCTACTAAACTGCGCACCACCCACGAAATGTTCAACAAGTGAAATTATGGTTACATACCGATGAATATTACGGTTGCTTTTCCTTCGTCAATTATTCTTTTTGTATCTAAATATCGGAAAAATATATATAATGTAATATTTATAATTATTGAGCTCTCTCGTGGAATTTCAGATGAAAACAATCCTCCCATGACTCAAAAACACAATGCTTCAATTTTTAAAAGTATTATGGAAAAATTAACTGAGTCATAATTAATCGTAGGTAATAAACAGCAAGATCTGATTTACATTTGAAGTTATAAAAACAATTATTGAAACATAACATGATGAATAATGCATAATAATTGTGTGATTAGTATGTTGAGCTGTAATGCTATTTTTAAATAAAAAAATTAATATATTACCATAAATAATACTTAACTAAGGAAAAATATCAACTATTGAATTTAACATATTATTATGATTTATACAAATATGACACAAACATCCAAGTCGTGAAGTTAATTAAACAATTTCTAAGAAATTAATAAAATGAATGAATCGTAGGCAAAGATTATCATAATTAAATATTGATTTCAAACAGGTAGAACGTATAATTTTTATAATCGTCTAAAGAGACATCTGCCATTATTATACAGATGAATAATTGGAGTTTATTTTAAGAGCTTTCCGTGACGCCATTAACAACATTATCGTGATTCAAATATTTTCTTTTAGGTTTAAATTTTCTTGTGGATAAACCAATAACTGTCACAGACCAGGTCTATTATAACCTATCGAATATTTTAAATATCCTTATAAATGGCAAAGGACCTTTGACACTTTTAGGAGGAGTGGAAGCCCTGATGTATATAAGAACAAACGTGTCTAAGTAAGAGTCAATATACGATCCACCAACAAATTCAGTTACCTCAAATATCGGGCAAATTAACTTGTTTTGCTAACTTATTTTCTTAGACAAATTTCGAAAACAAAAAATTCTAATAACTTTTGCATCTTTTGTAGCGATATAGAAAAATACCCTGATATGGAATTCATATTCCTTGGGAGCAATGTAGCGGCAGACAAAGGGCTTGCACTTAAAGATACCGTGAGTATAAGTCCTGAATTATACAATGCATATTGGAAAGAAATTGAAGAAGAAAATGTCTTCCAGGTAACCAGACTACGTATTTGCATATATGCAATGTGCTATTACCTATTGGTCATTTAAAACCTACTTTTTAGATTCTTCAAATGCTGATACATCCAAAATCGTATGGCTATCTGAAACTAAAGTCAAAAAACCCCTTTCATTGGCCTAAATTCTATCCTCAATATTTTACAGACGAAAACAATGAAGATATAAAAACGTTCACTGCAGCCATAAGAGAAGCCATAAAAATTACCAAAATGCCCGCTCTTCAAAAATATGGAACCAGATTGTATAACAAATCAATGCCAGGTAACTTAATTCAAAGCATTTTCACATTACCGGAGCGTAAAAAAATAGTCAGTCCTTAAGCTGGCCAGATAAATGGTATAATATGATAATCCCCATTTGTATAGCAAATAATTTATTATTTATTCACATTTTCAACATTAAAAATTATTATGTTTAAGCAGACTTATGTGAAGCCTTTGACCCAGTAAATCATGATATTTTGTTTAAATTATAATTATTATAGGAATTATTTAAAATGTTTTAAAGCTATTTGAAGCAAAGGCAAATTAGTTCCTATAGAAACATTATTTGTGGAGTCCCGCAAGGATCTAAGCTAAGATTAAAGGAAATTATGAAATTAATGCAGATTATATAACAATTATAAATTTTGCCAGAAATATTACTGAAATTCAATGCGATTTATATTTATTATGTAATTAATTTTAGTTACATAAATTATTGTTAAATTTTACGTATTTATCAGTAAAGAGGTCATATATAATAATATACCTACCTATAAAACTCAATAAATAAAAAAATGTTTATTTATTTAAAAATAATTTATTCTAATGCTTTAAAATACTTATGTCTACAGGGTATCCCAAGTACAAACTTCCACCTCCCTTTCTTTTGGTCAATTTTTGACATACCAAAATTATTTATTTTTGTTTAAAAAGGCAGATCAAGTATTTTTTGAGACCTATTCAAAATTTCAGTAATGTCATCTCAAACTTTAGTTTTAACTGGAGGTAGCATAAAAATGGATTTTTGAGCCACTCTGTAAATGCAATGTTGCATTTTTATTTCAAATTTCTAATCCTTGAACTATTACGGATAGCACAAGTAAAAACGTTTTCTTTTCTAAATTTCGGTACACAAATGAAATGTAGAATGAAATTTGACATAGACGCTTATACTAACATTTGGTAAATCATCACCAATTTTACAGCTTAAGAATACATTTATGATTTGTTGTCTATAAATTATTTTTTTTTAGATAACAAAACCATGCCATTAATTTATTTTGAAACTCAAAATATATTGTTACTTCCGGTTGAAACGAATATGAAGATCATCATTTTTTTTTTCGTTTAAAAGACCAGTTCAAGTGCTTGTTGTGGAACACCCTGTATATAAATAAAAATCTAAACTGGAGGAAATTCTAGGATTATTATCTAAAATTGTAAATATATACCTTTAAAACCCTTAACAAACATTTACTATTATACGTTAAATTCACTCAAGAATTTGGTATTTAATTTCAATTCGTGATATGACAAATTCAATAATTTTGAAAGCTTTAAAACATTTAAAAAAGAAATTAATTGTATCCACAGTCTTTTTTGCCATAGGCAACTTGAACCAACAATAAATTTACACAAAACAAATTGCCACGCTCTTTATCTTCTTCTAATTTTCTTTATTTAGTTTCACCTGAGATTAACTGATAGTGAATAAAGAAAAAAATCAAAGTTAAGTTAAGAAAATTTGCAATTAATGATGCGCAAGCCAGAAAAATCCTCAAGTTTTAATATGGAACTTAAGGCTTATTCGCAACAGAAAATATTAATAATAAACTTAGCGGTAGTCGCCGAAAATTTACTAATAAACAAAAACAAAATATAAACAATAAAACTAGAACTTAAATCAATTCAAAACAAAGGTAAATCAAAATACTTCAATTAGTCTAAATCAATTATACTTGCTTCCCTTTTGGAGGACTAATACTAAAGATAACAAATGAAATAGATAAATATATAAGAAAAGAAAATCGGTTTATTACCATGAAATGGTTTGGAATGGTTCGCTTTGCTTACACAAAAATTGAAGGAAAAAATAAGTAATTAAATTAAAAACAATTAATGATCCTGTGATATCCACGGTACTCGACTTTTTTAAAATTATACAAGATTGTACTTGGAAAAAAGTTACTTCACTTGAAGCAATACCTGAGCATATTAATAATTGAAACTGTAAATTTAAATGAATAAGCCAGTCTATTGTCGACGTGGTAGCGAAAGAAAACTTGTTACCAAAGGTTATTACAACAAAGCTAACACTTAGTTAAAGTATAAAGAAAAAGGAAATGACGTATCTGCTGTATATATTACCATAGAAGACTACTAATTAAAACTAAACCTATTTCGGTATGCAAAATACATTACCGGTTATGCAATGAGTACAGTTTCTGAAAATTACATGTGATAGTGCAAGTAAAGTAAATGAAAATAAATAGGAATTAAATACGTCGATTAGCAGAGAAATGAGTGAATAAATAAAACCAAACCACGGGTAACTAATCGTAGTACGCAAGATAAATCACTTGTTATCTCGCAAGTAAGATAGACAACTGATAATTAATTACTAACAATCACCTATTATAAAGCAAGTAAAGCTAAAACACATAAATAAACAGTTACCAAACTAACCAACACATGATCACGTACTGTGCACACTTCTCGAGTCCTCTAGGACGCAATACTAACCAGCTATATTCTAGTTAAAATGTGTTAGGAACAACCGTGAAATAAAAAAATGGTACAACTTAAAGCGCTATTAGAATAGTTAATGAATTATTACAAAAAAAAAAGGGCTCTAAACTTATTTTCAGTTAAACGAGTGTACTAGATTATTAATATATCAAACAAAAGAGAGAGAACAAAAGCAACAAATGGCTAAAGGTTTAAAGTCGGACTAAAATGGTATAAATTAACCAGCAATTAAATATCGTATAAAAATATAAATATCTCACGGTTTGATCCGATCTAAGGAACTCGTAAGGACCACACGTCGGACAGCATGAAGGGTTTTTTACTCAGAACCAAGAAGGTAGAAGAACCTTATACGCAGTAAAAAAACACTTGTCAGTTGAAGAACTCATCACGTGATGGGAAAACAACTTCCTCAGTGGCGGAAGGACTCTTCACGCAGTCGAAAAAAAAACTGTTAAACCTCAACATAATTAAGGTTTCTACCTTTATTTCAAGGCAAGAGAAAATAGAATAAAATGATAAAGAAAAATCAGAAAAATCATTATCTAGAAATAAATAGCAACTACCTACGTTGAATCACAGGACGATAAAATGGCGTCACATAAAAGAACCAACGATGAATGGATGAAAAATCCCAGTAACGGAACTGAGTACAGGCACAAAACTAATAATAAGCAAGTTCAAAGATATGGCCAGGCATTTCAAATAAGCCGGGCACAGGATTCCACACAAGGTATATAAAAAAATTTCTACCGTGACACTAAAACTATCGCGACAAATGACCGAGTTCTGAAAAGTGAACCCGTCTGATTGACCCCTGATCAAGATGATGAAGATCAGGCTACGCTCCACAGGATATCCCATTTCCAAAATTAAATCCAGCCAATCCCTACAAACCACGTGCTTCCTCACCATAATCTTTCCGTCAACTTCTGAAGCAATCACCCAATAATTTGATCCGACACATCCTAACTAATTGATGTGTAAACATCTTACGTGGCGATATGAGTGTAAATCTCGGCAAATGGGACGGAAATGTTCAAGCGGATGGAGACGGAAATGTGTAAACGGCTGTGACATCATAACCATGCGCAGTGATTTTACGAGGGCTGCTCAAATATTTGCGCATGTCGATATAGGTTATGTTTACACATCAGTGTCTCGAGTACTAGCAGACTCGCTCAGTTTTTTTGCTATAAGTCACGAATATACTCATCTGATTGACGAACCTACCAGGATCCCTAAGCCTCAAAAAGACTTTACTAGCCTCCTGAATCTATTCATAACAACTAATCCTGACCTCTACACCGTAACTATCCAACCTCCGTTGAGCTCATCAGACCACAATCTTATCTCCACAATCTGTGAACTTGCTATCAAAATACAGGAGCAACAGGTACCCCGAAAGGTTTGGCGCTACAAATCTGCAAAGTGGTGTGATCTTCGCGAGTTTAACCTTTCTTTCCCTTGGAAAGATGTCTGCTTTAGGAATCAAAACATTCCTGAATCTGCTGATGAGATAACTCAAGTTATTCTAGCTGGTATGGAAGCTTTCATACCATCTTCTGTGAAACGTATCTCAAACAGTAAACCATGGTTTGGGAAAAACTGCTGAAGAGCAGTCAATGTTAATAATGCTGCCTACCGCAAATGGCGCCGAGATCCCGCGGCCGGAAATCGAAATATATTCATCACGACTAGAAACCAGTGTAAGCGGATCATTGACGAGAGCAAGGTGGGATGTAACGAACAGATCAGGAACAAGCTTCGCTACTGTCCTAACGAGTCAAGATCCATTTGGTCTGTTGCCAAAGCTATCAATCAGGGTTTCTCAAAGATGTCACTCCCATCACTGACTAAAGTTGATGGCGCAATAGCGGAAACGGCCAAAGAATAAGCGAACATTCTTGCCGAAATATTTGTATCAAATTCTACCTTAGATCATCAAGGAAAGACTCCCCCAACTATCCCGAGAGTGAATTCCTCAATGCCAGGTCTGGTATTTCGCCAACGCGAAGTGAAACGAATACTCAAAAGCCTAGACACTACAAAGGCCACAGGAACGGATGGCCTTCCAACAATAGTGCTTAAGAAATGTGATGCTGAACTTATAGCTCCACTATGTAGGTTTTTCTCCCTATCATACAGAATTGCATGCTTTCCTTCCAGCTGGAAATGCCCTCAAGTGCAGCCAATCCCGAAGAAAGGTAAAAAGCGATTCCAAATAACTACCGTCCAATTGCCTTAGTTCCCATCACGTTCAAATTCATGGAGAAACTGATCAACGAACAGCTCTTAAAATATCTCGAATCGGCAGGCATCATAAGCGATCGCCAGTATGGCTTCAGCAAGCACAGATCAACGGAAGATCTTCAGACTTACGTGACCTACCTGTGGACCAAAGCCATCGAGAGCTACGGCGAATCTCGTGCAATGACTCTCGACATATCCAAAGCATTTGATAGGATGTGGTATGACGGATTGTTAAGCAAATTGACAGCATACGGACTACCAACAGCACTGCTTCTATGGCTTTCCAATTTCTTAAGGGATCGAGGCATACGATGGACATCTCTATGACAAATCAATGCCGAAGTTCCTCAAGGGTGTATATTATGTTCCACACTGTTCCTGCTCTACAGGGTGCTACAAATTCGAGTGCATGCATGGGGACCTCGGGAACCGTAAGAGATACGAGGTCGGTTAAATTAAGGCAAAGTTGCGCAATTTGATGTCCAACAAGATGCCGTTTTGAAATTTGAAAAAATCTGAAAACTTCCGGAGATATCCAGAAAAATACGAGATTTTCCAAAATCGTTTTTATTTTTTTCTGACGTTTTTTGAAAAAATATTTTAAACTAAATAACACTTTTTCATTGCCACTTTTTCCCCTCTACAAGAAGGCATTGTTAAATTTTAAATCGGACGTTTCGTCTTCTAGCAACCATCATCAATTTAATTTTTTTAAATACGGTCCTGGATATATGTGCGGACTCCAATGACCACTGCTCGTTCCCAACGCGAGCGAGAAAATCAGATTACTGCCATCAATGAGGATATGAACGCCATCGTGAAATGAGGTGAGGAAAACAATGTCCAATTTAACACAGGAAGGACTCAAGCAGCCGCCTTCTCAAAACAAGCAAACACCGCAGGACCTGACTTATCAATGACAGGACAAACACTGACTCTGGCCTCATATATAAGCATGCTGGCCCTCAACGTAGAAAACAACATGTCTTGACCTAATCAGGTTACCAAAATCGCCAAGGCAGTAGCACAAAAGCTAGTAGCACTCTATAGAGCAAAAAGTTGCATACACCTCATCAGCTCTTACTGCTCTATAAGGCCCAGATAAGACCATCTCTGGCACCCAAACACGTACTCAAGATATTAGATTCCATACAGAGGAGAGCAGTTCGCCTGGTGGATGGCCCATGGTTGACTAAAAGCCCAGAGCTGTGCCAAACAGAAACACTCGTCAGACACACGCTGCCCATCAACATACGATTCAGTTGCGAACACTTAGGACATGGCTGTTGCGGAACTCCTTTGCCTGGAGGACAGCCTCACTATTGGATGGACTTCCGAGTGGCGTCTTTCCCGAAAACTACAACCTACAGCGCATCAAGTTCAACGTCCACCATCTTCTCCGTACACGCACCGCTCGTTGAGTGGCATAGAATTTTCCTTTTGTGTGTGTGCCGAACATAAAAAAATGTTCTGGCCACAAAAAGAATAGGTATTTAATTAGTTTACCCAATATATAACTAAAAAGTGCTCCTGGCAGTGTTGTCAACCTCATGGAAGTTGCAGCCCACATAAATTTCAGATCAATCTGATCCCCCGGAGCAATGATGTCACACGAAAACTCAAAACATTCGTTTTGTTCATAAGCACATATTTATAACTCATAAATCGAGACATAGCGGCTCCGAGCAACACATTCCTACAAACAGTAGTAGAACGCGGCTTACTCACGACGGCGCGCGGCTACGCAAGGCAAAATGTAAAATCCAGACGTCAAACAAGAAATGAAACCAATTTTAATGAATGTTACATTAAAAGAAAACTCTCAAAAAGCGAAATAACATGGCATTCATGATGGTATATTGTCACAACTAACTTCCATTAGATAGTAACCATCAAGATATGGTAAGGCGTTTCTTCCAGGAATATCAAAAGCACAAATAAATTGAAGAAAGAAAAGTCTAAACCACGAAATAAACAGCGAAAAGCATTTCCACACGATAAGATAACCGAAGGGAGGCAAAGTAAAATGGTCCAAGACCCAATCAAACGAAACTAGTTGCTCAAAGGAAAAATATATGGCATGCACCGGAATTAGAGTCCACTACACTCATACCAGGTACATATTCTCTAAAATTAAATCTTGAGCGAAGCTTACATTGTTGCTTCGAAACAAAGATGGAGTTCACGCTCCTAAAACTCATTTAATTTGGTTTAAGGCATGCACGTGTGTGGCTCCTTTTTCCCTTTCCGAAGAGCAATAAAGTAAGCGGAAATTGGCCAAACCATAAGGCCGAGCCTTCACAACGAGATGATAAAATTGGTGAACTTTCACCGTAGTTAATGAGAGGACAGTGCTATATTATGTAAAGTATCTATTATATAATGTTATCATTCCTATGAGTGCCTTATTTCGAAATTTGATCTTTTTTTAGACCTCATTTTAAAAATTTGTTCTTGACAGAATAACGAGTTAAATTAATCAAAATAACAACAATGGTTTAATAATAGAATGTTAATTTTGAATTGCAATTAGGCAAACCGGCATTTCCTGAATTGATATTGATAATTTACACAAGTTAAGAATATGTATATTTATTAGGCGAAAAAATTCAAATATGAAATTAAACAATATTTAGGATCTGCACAAGGCAATGCGGGATTTATCAGAAACTATTAAAATAAAAAACCATTTCATATTGTTATACTTGCAATTACAGCAGACGTTGTTATGTAGAATCGGAAGATCAGATAAAACACAGTTTTAACCTTAGTCAAACTGTTTTGATTTTATAGCAAATTAAAATAAAGAAAAACTATTGAGTTTATGTAGGAAAAATTTAAATAAATTTTTATTGAAAAATGTATCTTTTCCTAATTAAACTCCTGCAATATGAAAACAAATTGACAAATTTGTTCAGATTCTCAGAATTTAAAAGCTTGTTTCGATTAGTTGTAGGGTGAAACCAATTTCCGGTAGTTATGATACTTTCAAAAAATTGAAAAGTTCAAGTATGAAATATTTAACCGATGACCTTGTTTCGAGTTACTTCATTGCGGAACGTTTTTGCCTAAATCGCTGAAGCGTATCCCCTTCTCAAGCTTATCTATTCAGCTTATCTAGATTTAGAATGAGAAAATCGTCAACGCCAAGTTAACCAAGGCAAGCAATAATAATTATAAACAATTCTATAGGGATCCCCATTACGAATACTTTTCATGCATAACCGTAATTGTATTGCTACAGATTAATATTTATCATTGTGATAAAAAATGAAATGTTTTTAAATATTTTATATAATTATAATAATTATTATTATTTTAGGTTGTGAACAGCATTCATTCAATTCGGATTCATATTGGGAATGTGCCCTACGGACGATAAGCCCCACTTTACACCACCAAGTGTCAACCTGCAAAATGGGGCCTTCTCGAGATCCCGAAGCAGTAGTAGACCACAGGTTGAGGGTGCATGGGATCAAAAACTTAAGGGTGGTGGACACCAGCATTATTCCTTTGCCTTTAAGTGCGCATACCAATATCCCTGCAATCATGATAGGTGAAAAAGCTGCCGATATTATCAAAGAAGACTGGAATATACATGAAATTGGGAATAAGATAGATATAAGAAATGTAATTAATTAAAATAAACATAGAATGTATTATGCTAGAAATATAATTTAAGTTTAAGCGTCATAATTTTAAAGTTTTAATTCAGAAGATATACTTTAGAAGAGATGTTAAATTCAATTACCGCATAGAATAACATGGCAAAAACATTTATTTGTTTATTATAATTACGGCAAAACTAGTATATTGTTCCCCGTATTAAGCGAATTTCAAAAATAGAACCATGATTTTGCACACATTTTGCACAACGTAAATACAATTTTGCACACTCACACAAGGAAAACAAGAGCTGTTTTTTTAAACGGAGGACAACCTTGACGACCCCCCCCCCCCCCCCCCGCAGGTATAAAATTTAAAAAAATTTGATGACATTCGATTCGGCTAATTTTGCACGACTCTTTTCAAAATGTGCACACTCTTCTGAGGAAAGTTGTGAGGTACCAAAAATTGGCATTCCCCCCTCCCAAGTTGGTCACAAAATTTAAAAAAAAAATATGCTACTACGCGCAGCTATTTTTGCACACATATTTTCAAATTTTGCGCACTCTTCTGGGGAACATTATGAGGTGTTAAAAATTTGCATTTTCCCCCCGTTGTTTGTCAAAAAATTTTATGCTACTATGTTCAGGTACTTTTGCACACATATTCTCAAATTTTGCATTTTCCTTTTGGAAAGTTATGAGGTGTTAAAAATTTGCAATTTCCCCCCGGTTGTCAAAAAATTTATATCTTATTATTCAATATACGTACGTAAAGACTAGTTTCAGTTTGAGGGAGAGACAGCTGAATTTTTTTTATGCTACTATGTTCAGGAAAATTTTTGCACAATTTTGCACACATATTCCCAATTTTTGGAGAAAGTTATGAGGTACCAAAAATTTGATAAAAAGTGAAACTGTTTATAAGAATGTTGTCATTTGAAGGGAATGTCAATGATTTTTGTAAAAAAGTTCGCTTTATATAGAGGGCGCTTCCTTTACTTTTGTCCACTTTTCCTTTTTGAAGAATCTGAAAAAACTACCGAGAATACTAGCATTGACAAAGGAGGAAATACGCTACAAACTAAAAAAAAAAAAATCCGCAAAGCGGTCCATTGCCTCTGAAATTACAAAGCTTTAAAATTGCAGTCTAAACTAGGGGTGCGTCTTTTCTTATGGAAGTGGGTGTATTTAATATGCTTGTATATCTTTAGCACATAAGAAACATTTTGAAAAAAGCAGCAGCGTATAGAATGGTACGCTTTTATTATTTTAATGAATCGCTTTTGTTAATTCAAACATTTTAGTGATCGATTGCTTTTGCTTATTTCTAACTGAGGATTTTTTGGTTACCCCTACGTTAATTTTATGATAAAAAAATAGTTAAAAGTGTATATCCGGGGACAAAAAGCACAATTTCTCCTAACTCTTCAATTTTTATCATTGAAAATTTCACCTTTTTCGATTTCCTGCTCTTCCTCGGTGAAAGAGTAATTTTTACGGTACTACAACATTTTGACAGTAGTGACGTAGCTAAGAATAAGCAAAAATTACCAATATACTTCATATTTTCAAATGGTTTTTAATTCGCTTGAAAAAAATATCCTGGCGTACTGAAAAATTAGCGCATGTAATACCACAAGTGCATCAAAATAACTACATAATTTTGCATGACAGCATTTTGTCTAATATCAGTACATTTTCATAATGTTGAGAAAGAGCCCGACACCGAAGGACTTCTGACTTATGAAGGTGTCATGCAATATTACCTGGAAAAATGGTCGTCCATTAAAATTGGGAGAGCTTGAAGCTTTTAAATCGTGAAAATCGTCGTCCATTAAAATTGGGACAGCTTGAAGCTTTACCTTTGGAAGATGACAGTGAAAATAAATAATTAGAATTTGTACATTTGAATGAGGTGAACCAAGTTCTGAGAAAAAAGCTAAGGGTGACAACATTGTTGGCTCTGGTGGCGATGAAGAATCTTGGCTTGGAAAAGACAGAACATTTAAATGGTCTAAAAATCTGCTTCCTGCTACAAAAACCAAGAAGCATAACATAATTATTCATTTACCTGGAACTGTGGGGGCAGCTCGTCAGAATACTGATATTCCTGAAATATTCAGGTTTTAGCGCAAAACACTAATATTTATATTAGGGAAAATGTTCCAAACCGATATTGAAATGAGCGCTCTCCTCAGATTACTTCTTATGTCTGGAGTTTTAAAATCTTCTCACTTGAATTATCTAGATCTTTTTACAACAAATGACATCACCCATAAATGTTTCACGTCAGTTATGAGTTTTAAACGATTTTTGTTCCTTTTACGCGGTGATCCACACTAGAGAAGCGAGAATCCAGGGAGACAAATCAGCACCAGTTCGTTCTTTTTTTGATAAGTTTGTGAAAACGTGTTCCACGTTGTTTCGTCCAACTGAATACGTCAGGTCATTGTAATTTTCGCCAGTATTTGTCGTCCAAACCGAATAAATACGGCATTAAAATTTTTGCGATAATTTGAATATGGAGGTATATCCTAGGAAAATAATCCGGAAGTTCAGAGATTGGCAATTCCGCAGAAGATATCGTATGCAGGCTTATATCTCCAATAACAAAATCGAACCGAAACGTGACTGAATCCCATAGCTTAACGATTATTAGCAGATCATAGATTAACTTTGTTTCAACCTCAGAGAGCAAGGCAAGTTCATTCTACTCTTTTTGGGCATACAAAAGGCTGCACATTAATGTCAAAGAATAAGTCAGAAATTGATCCAGGCACTGGCCAAGCATTTTAATACTTTATAATCTGACCAAAGGAGGAGTCGAGGTGAACGGTAAATTATGCGCCACATATAACGTTGGAAGAAAGACCAGAAGATGACCTGTTGTTATTTTCTTTCCCCCTAAGAATGTGACATCAGGTACTAATTCAAGTGTCCAACACTGGAAAATAAATTGAAAGAAGCATATTTTTTAAGCAACTTGTGTACGATTTGGTTAAACCGCTCAAAGTGGACAGATGACGACATGCAAATTCCAAAAGGCATATGAAACCATCTTAGGGAGGAACTAGAATAGCCAGAAGTAGTAGAACGGCAACAAATTGGCAACAGAAAAAGATGTACTCTTTGTCCACGGTCAAAACATTGATTCTCCGAACAAATATGTTCCGTATGCCATAAGAATACTTGTAGAGAGCATTCCAAATTTGTATGTATTGAATGCTGTAATGAAGATGACTAAAGCTTTGCGATTCAAAATATGCTTAGAAAACATTTATTTTTTGTATAAGTTTAATTTTCTATTTTTTGTGTAAGTTTAATTTTTTATTTAACGAAAAATGATAGCACTTAATATGTTCCGTGTACCTCAAGAATATTTGTAGAGCATTCCAAATTGTTATGTATTGAATGTCGTAACGAAGATGAATAAAGCTTTGAGATTCATAATATTCTTAGTAAAAATTTATTTTTTGTATACATTTTATTTTTTATTTTTTTGTAAATTTTATTTTTATTTAATGAAAAATGACGGTACTTATCCAAGGACGGATTTATAAACAAAATTTTAAGCAGTAAATATGCGCAAAACACCGCTTTGTCGTTTCATTGGCGCCACGCGCCTTAGAAGGCTGAACAAATCCATGCTCCCAGTTAAAGATTAAAAATTTAATGAAAAAAAGATATCTTCTCATATATTAATGTAATTTATATGTAGAGCTAATTTGAATACCTCTTATTAGGCAATTATCGCGTTTTGAAATTGTAAACGTGACACCTGCAGTTAAATTATCGATGTGGTCTTTCACTAACGATAGGTACTCTAATTCAATCGAATGAGAGCAGTAAGTGTAGTAAATCAAAAACTGTAGGTATTAAATAATTGCTTTTCGGCAAAAACTCTAGGGAACGCATAACTTGATTTAATGGACATGTTTGCCAAAATAATTTTTCTACATGAATATAGCTATTTTATGTAAATTTAAACCAAAAGTTTAGAAACATTTGGAAATCATAACATGGGAAACTAGGCAAGTAATATAGGTACAAATAAACCAAAAGAATAATTTATTTAATATATTCCTAGAATATATAATTTGGTTAATAATATTTTTTCGACTAATTTGACTCATAATTTTCCCGTTCTTTCGTAGTCAAAGCCCCAAAAAGTTGCTTCTTATAATTAATTAAGAGAACTGAAACTGGCCTTATTTTTAGGATAATAGGCGATTGAATATTAATGATTCTAATAATTGTTAACTAATTGGAGGTAAATTTGTTAATTAGATCATATTGATTAAAATAAAAAAAATTTGGGATCCATCTGAAACCCAAGATACTTTGTTTTATTGTCCCATCAAGAAATTAAATGCAGGATATCTCAGATTCTTTTTGAGGCATATTCCTAATAATGTATTTGGTTTGGATCCTTCATCAGTTCTCCAGGTGTAAATTCATTTAGCAGAACATCATATTTACTATCTTCAGATTCAATGCTCGATTCCGAAATCTATCTACATATTACCACATAATGTTTTTCAGGCTCATAATCATAATCGCTTTCGAAGACTAAAATACGAACTGGAGTTATGTATTTGCCTTCAGTCACGCCAGGGTCATTACTCTTATTATCATCTAGTACGTCTCGAACATGCCTGATTCTCCCGTAAAATTTTTTGGGGTCTATCTGAAACCCACGATACTCCGTTCTGTTGTTCCTTCAAGAAATTAAATGCGCGATATCTCAGATTCTTTTTAGGCATATTCCTAATAAATGTATTTGGTTCGGATTCTTCATCAGTTCTCCAAGTGCCTGGGTTAACCCCTTATCTGCCAATTCATTTAGAGGAACATCCCCTTTACTTTCTCGATTCCTAAATCATTACCACTATAATTTTTTTCAGGCTCAGTCATCGTGGCTTTCTAAGGCTAAAATACGAACTGGAGTTATGTCTTCGCCTTCAGTTACGGCGGGGTCATGAATCTCATTATCACCCAGTACGTCTCGAACATAACCGTTACTCCCATAAAAAAAATTGGGATCCATCTGAAATCCACGGTACTTTGTTTTGTTATCTCTTCCAGAAATTAAATGCACGATATATCAGATTCTTCTTGAGGCATATTCCTAATAAATGTATTTGGTTTGAATACTCCATGAGTTCTCCAGGTGTCTGGGTTAAACTTATCTGCCAATTAATTTAGATGAACATCCTCTTTACTATAGTTAGATTCAATTCTCGATTCCAAAATCTACTATACTTTGTGTTGTTGTCCTTTCAAGATATTAAATACACGATATCTCAGATTCTTTTTTGAGTTATATCCCTAATAAATCTATTTGGTTTGGATCCTTCATGAGTTCTACAGGTGCCTGAGTTAAACGTATCTGTCAAATCATTTAGAGAAACATCCACTTTACTGTCTTCAGATTTAGTGCTCGATTTCGAAAGATATAAGTTACCCCCATAATTATTCTAGGCCCATAGTCATCGTCGGTTTCGAAGGCTAAAATACGAACTGGAGTTATGTCTTTGCAGTTACGTCGGGGTCATTAATCTCACTATTACCCGGTACCTCTCGAACATATTGTTACTCCCTGAGATTCATCTGAAACCCACGATACTTTGTTTGGTTGTTCTCTCAAGAAATTAAATGCACGATATCTCTTGTATATGATTCAAACAAATTTTGGAACATACTTATGAAATTAAGACTATTGATTAAACTGACCTTCAAATGAAACAATAAGAAATTATTTACAAGATAGGCAGCTATTTTTCCAGCCACAAAACATGATATTGACGTGATAAAAATGCCAGTTGAAGACTTACCACAAAAGGTGGAACGCATATGTTTCGACTTCTAAATGCACCAACATTAAATCGCAACTAGCAACGATATCGATTTTATTTTCACGTGTTTGTTGCTCAATCCTAAATATGCTCCAGTATGCAGTAGTTGGTTGATTGAATGTCGTAATGAAGCTGAATAAAGCGTTGCGACTCAAAATATGCTTAGTAAAAATTTATTTTTTGTATCCGTTTTATTTTTATTTTTTTTTTTATTTTTTTTTATTTAACGAAAAATTACAGTATACTTATCCAAGGACGGATTTATAAACAAAATTTTAAACAGTAAATATGCGCCAATAAGGTTGCATCACTAAGTTGCTTCATAGGCGCCACGCGTCTTAGAGGGCTAAACAAATCCATGCGCCCAATTAAAGGTTAACAAATTAAGACGTATCTAAATATATTCTCATATATTAATGTAATTTATAGAGCTGTAGTTTATTAAGCTATTATCGCGTTTTGAAATTGCGATGTGACACTTACAACTAAATTATCTATTAGGTCTTTCACTGCCGATAATTTTTTTAAAATGAGTACTGTAATTCATTCGATCGAGAACAGCAGCAAAT
Source organism: Pissodes strobi (assembly GCA_016904865.1). Classification (NCBI taxonomy): domain Eukaryota; kingdom Metazoa; phylum Arthropoda; class Insecta; order Coleoptera; family Curculionidae; genus Pissodes; species Pissodes strobi. The sequence goes on along the minus strand of MU184258.1, from coordinate 60,378 downwards.
CAAAAAATGTGGGTTCTAAATGATTAGTTTTCTGCAAAAACACTAAATAGACATGTTTGCCAAAGTAAGTTTCTTAAATGAATATAGCTATTTTATGTAAATTTAAACCAAAAATTTAGAATCATTTGGAAATCACATCATCCAAGCAAGTAATAGGTATATAGATATACAAAATAAATAATTTATTTGATATATTCCTAGAATATATAATTTGGTAAATACTTTTTGGACTAATATGATCATTAATTTTCCCGTTCTTTCGTAGTAAAGCAGAATCCCCAAAAACTCACTTCCTATAAATCATTATGAGAACTAAAACTGGCTTCCCTAGGGTAATAGGCGATTGAATATTAACGATTCTAATAACTGTTTATTAGTTGGAGGTGAATATGTTAATTAGATCATCGTCCGTTATGTGAATGTACTGTATTAAAATATCAAAATTTACACCAAAAGCTGTTGGATAAATAACGCAAGCTGTTTGGTTCTTGTGGCACGTTTTAATAAACTATAAAGACAGAAAAATTAATATTTGAATATCCACTTCACACCAGTAAATTATGACAATGTTATGTAAGAAATAATTTTCGTGATTCAACTGATTTTTAATTATTTTGTCACATTCGTAATATTTAATAAAAAATTTTGCATTGAGTGCTATTTTTTTATAAGCGGAAAACAAGAAATCAAAATATAACAATACAGTTTGGCCGTAGTGATTTCAATAAATCGATATCCAATCTACTTTATTATTTTGAAACATTTTCGTTACACATGAGAATATAACCATTATTATTCTATGTAGTTTTCACAACTTAAAGTCTATTAAGAAATGTTTGACAGCACACAACTTCAATTATACTGCACAGAGCAGATGCAAAAACTATAAAAAAAATGCCCAATACACAACCCACACTTTCTTTAGAAATTTCGATTATTTAAGGTTTTTTTTCTATGATACGTCCTGGCTGAACTAAGGGGAATCCGGTTCAATAATCAATAAAATAACCTGTGAGGTAAATATCTACATATACAGCCGTTAAATATCTATAGGTAAACGAATTGAGCTCAAGTCCGATATCAAGGCGACAAATTAAATTTGTAAATTTTAGTTATGTGAAATAACTTACTGTCATGAGCCTTACAGCCAACTTACAGTAAAAAATAAAACAATCAGCTATTCTGACACTAGCCAAATAAATTCTCCAACTGAAATACTGCAACGACACAATACGCGGTAGTTAGTTAGACCTGAGTGTCAAAAATAGCAACGATAAATTACGATAAGGACAACTGCCTGCTCGCCTTGAGTGTTCCGCCGGCGAGAAGGGCTACCAATTTTCTCAAAAAAGAATATACACCACATCTGTCAAGTGGCGCTCCAAACTTATGTACCGATCGAGCAGGATTGAACACCAGAAGTAAGGTAGCGAGAGTATCGATAACACAAATCGACCAGTAAAAGAAGAAAATCGCACGACTGTAATTAATAACATTTACAACGTTATAAACTGTTAAAGAACGTGGAAAAATGTGCTGCAATTCCAAACATATAACTGAGATTTAAATTCCATTGAGCTCATATGGGCCCCAATGAAAGTTTATGTGATTAGATATAATACTAAGTACCTTTAAAATTAAATAAGTACATGAACTTTTTCATCACCAAACAAAACGAGATGCTGTGAACCGTAGTAAAGGAGGAACAAGGAATGCTTCGGATGACTCTTTTGAACTGATTGATGATGACCTCGAAATCTAAAACGCCGTAGCTCCTTTTCCAAAGCATAATTCAAAAATATCGGTTTTTTAGAAACACAAATTATTTCCTAAAAGAATAATTGTTCAACTTTTAACTGCATGATTTCTAATAATAATAATAATAATAATAATAATAATAATAATAATAATAATAATAATAATAATAATATTAACAATCATAATAATATAGAAGAAAAACTTAATACATGGACAACAAAGCAGCTACATGGAAATCACAGATACAACATTCAGCACGACCACATATCAAAAAAATTCTCTTATAAATGGCTCGAGGATGAAAATCTTTTTCCTGAGACAGAAGAATTCCTTCTTGCAATACAAGACCAGGTCATAGCCACGCGAAATTACCAAAAATACATAATAGGAGAGCCGAACGTACATACCGATACATGCAGAAAATGTCCCCAATCTAAATAAACTATAGACCATATCACTGGGGGATGCAAAATCTTAGCAGGCACAGAATACACCGAAAAGCACAACCTGGCAGGAAAAATTATTCATCAAGCACTCGCAAAGGCATATAAACTCATCGCAGAAGAAACAGCATACTACAAATACTCTCCGACTACGATCATAGATACCAACGAATACAAACTATACTGGGACGTAGAAATCCGCACAGTAAAAACAATAACATGCATTAGACCAGACATTGTTTTCCAAAACAAAAAAGAACAAATCACTTATCTCCTAGATATATCCATACCTAACGACCCGACATTCAACCCAAATATAATGAAAAAATAACAAAGTATACGGAATTAGCCACAGAAGTTCAGAGACTCTGGAAACAGAAAAAAGTAGCCATCATACCACTCGTCATGTCAGCCACCGGCATCACCTCACACATTTTCGGCACACATCTTGAACAACTTGGTCTCAACCCAAGCATTCATACAAGCATACAAAAGTCTGTCATCCTTAAAACATGCAATATCGCGCGAGCATTCCTCGACTCAAGCAATAGACTCTGAGATGACTTGGTAAAACCCGTCGTCTTAGAAAAGAAACACCACTTGATAAAGTGAGAAATAGTGAAATAATAATAATAATAATAATAATAATAATAATAATGCGCTGACTAAAAACTTCTACAAGTACATTCAGAAAGTTGTCATGCTTTCATCCGGGAAAATTGTTAGGAAGTTCATCAGAAAAACCGCCAAGATGGGAAACATCAGAAGTGTCATCCCAAAGGACCCCGAACACGGAAAGGGTTTCAGCAGAGCTTAATCCCTCTGATGTTTAACGCATCTGGGATTAAGTGGATTATGTGAATGCCGAAAAACATGCAAATCGAGACAACAATAATAATAAAATAAATAATACAATGGAGAATATGACAATATAAATAAATATTTTAATATAGGTTCTGATCATTCTCAATTCGCTACTGGTACCATACTTGACCGAAAATGTTCTCTTCATCCATTATTATTTTGCGACCCTATTGTGCTTCATAAAGTATAGGGTGGATTCATATATAATAGGTAGAAACTACCTGAACTGTTACGCAAAGGTATATTTTACTTATGAAATTATTGTGTTCACTCTGGTTTTAGCACCTGATTTGTGCGGTATAACTGAGGTTGTGTGCTGTCAAATATTTCTGACTAGACTATATTTGATATTTATTTACCAAAAAAAAAAAACTTCATCTCATCAGTCGTTATAAGTGTAAACAGAGATAGGGAATAAAACTTTAAGTACTATCATTTGAACACAAATTAAAAAACATAATTGTTGTTTTTAAAAACTCTACGGGAATGATTCACGCAAAATACGTTCCGGAGTTTTTCATAATGGTATTAGGCATCTATTATCAGCGCAACCTTGATAGGAAGGAATTCTTGAGGTACTTTGCGTAGAAAATCCTCTATATTTTGTCTGGTAAAGAGAGTAGATTTCTTTGGCCTAAAGCTTTGATATATCATTCCCTTCTTTTTTATCTAGCATGACCCATATCATGCTGTACATAGCCTAGAGAGTAGAGGGCTTTTTGCTCTGCCATGTCACTAAAATATACCATGAAGATCGTCTCCGACGCGATATTCCTACCATTTATTTCTTCTAAACACCAGTTTTCATATACTTTGAATGCTTTTTCATATTGCCCCCTACTTTTCTCCGGAAGTAAACTTCTTTAAGTTCTGGTTCTTGTGGGAACAATCTTCATTATCACTATCCGACAACATTTCGGCTTTTCACAAATTTGAAACATCAAACGACAAATTCAAAATTGTTTGAAGGTATGCGCCATTGTTAACTGGAAATACTAACAGACCTCGGCCTGCATTGTGTTGGGTATGCTGATGATCACAGCAAGAGGAAAGTTTGAGAGTACGCTATGTGAACTCATTCAAGCTGAACTCAAAGCAACGGAAGAATGGTACAAAACAGTGGGGCTGGAAATCTAAACAATCGAAAAAAAACATAGTGTCCTTCTCTAGAATAAAAGTTATCCGAATACACGAGATCAACATTACACCGGCATCGGAAGTCAGATATCTCGGCATAACGCTGGACTGCAAACTTAAATGAAATAAACACACTGAAAGAGTTGTAACTAAGGTTACGAGGGCCCTCATGGTGTGCCGAAGCCTTGCAGGAAAAACCTGGGGATGTAAACCCGAAATCCCGCAATGATAGTAAGACCCACCCTACTGTACGGGTGGATCGTTTGGTTCGAGAAAACGGAAAAGCACAGCATAAAATCAGCTCTCAACAAAGTACAAAGCCTGACGTGCATAGGCATAACAGGCGCAATGGAAACTTGTCCAACAGCAGCAATCGAGTCAATTGGGGCCTCGCACCTCTACACATTGTTGTAGAGGGAGCAACTAGACTAGCAATGACTAGAACTACAAGAGACGGAGTGGGCGAGGGAGGATGGCTTAGAAAGAGTGAGTTAACAACCCTGACAAAGCATAACCACTTCTTCGGCTCCCCAGGGACGATATGGTCATAAGATACAATTTTGAAAAATACTTCACGGTCGTGATAAGTAGAGAAGAATGGAAAAAGAACACCACTTGCATTCTCACATCGCATCGAAGTGCCATAAAATGGTATACATACGGGGAAAGAACTGAACAGGGGACCGGAGCCGGAGTATTTTGGCCAGGAACCAAATTCTCCGAAGAAATGGAAAAACACCCGGACATATTGCAGGCGGAAATCAACGCCATAGGAAGACCTGCGCAGTTCAGCTTCGACAGAAACTATAGGAAGAAAGAGACTGTCATCCTCTCAGGCAGTCAAGCAGCTATCAAAGCGCTGAGCTCAACAACAATCAGCTCCAGAATAGTATGGGGATGCCTTGATAGACTGGATAATCTAGGCAAGAATAACAAATTATCCCTTCAACGGATACCAGGACACGCTGGGATAGAAGGCAACGGAAAAGCAGAGATCAATTGGCAAACGTAGGAACACAAACTCTGCTTTTAGGACCGGAACCTTTCTGTGGCATAGGGACGCACACCTACAATGAAGAATTCAGGAAAGAAGAGCGAACCAAATTGATCAGTCTATGAGAACGCCTTCCAGGGTGAATCAAAGGTGTTTCTAGGGCCCCCTCACCCAGGAAGATCAAAACACTTTATAACACTGAGTAAGAACATGTCCGCACCCTCACTGGCTTTCTTACGAGCCACTGCCGGTTAAGAAGACACTTGGAGAGAATAAAAATTGAAAACGACAGTTGCCGGTTCAGTGAGGAGGGGAGGAAACCCCGGAACACCTTCTCACGGAGTGCGAGGCGGTCGCGAACAGGCGGATGTCCTGCTTCGAGTGCTGCATCGTCAAACAGGAGGAACTTCCATCCTTAGAACCATCCAGACTACTTGCTTTTATCAAAGCACTGAAGCTAGATGAGGTACTCTGATTGAGAATTCACAACAGAAGCACCGCAATAGATCTGTACCGGTCGCAGTGTATTAACACCCCCTTAGATCATTCATTCATTCATTCATTCATGCGCCATTGCTATGGCCCTGCAACCATTACATGTTTGCATGACGCAACTAGCACATTTTTGTAAGATCTCAAAAAATAACATTTTTTGGTATTTTTACTACATTTGAAAAAATTAAATATCTAATTTTCGATTATTAACGATGTGGTTGTAAATAAAATAGTATACAAACCTTGGAGGGAAATTTTGATTACAGTCTTGAGATTACAGTTAATCTCTCGACAATAATGAAACACTTCTCTTTTCGGTATGTAATATAATATATTTGATCTCCTTTTTTCCTGTCGAAGAAACTCATACTAAAATGATAAATCGTTTTGTGGTTGTAACAAAATATGTTTAAATTGTCTTTAAAAAATAAAAGCAGTAGAACCGCAGAAAAAATTCGTTTTAAAATGCTTCATTGCGCGTTGCATATATAAAGCCGTGGTAAAGCTTAATTACTGCACACATATACCATTTATAATAAATGAATTCTAAGGGATGCAATTACAACCATTATCAATTTGACTATGCACGTATAATGAACGTTTAATTAATAAAGCTTATTTTCAATTTTTTCCATAAGACTCACTCCACTCAACTTTGTCTCGACGTATGAAGAACCTACTGAACCCACATTCTAGGAAATAACGACAATTAATTAATGTTTGCAGAAGAACCACAAGTGACGGAGGGTATTCCCCTCTATATCATCGAGCACGATAATAAAAAAAAATACAAGCCTTAATCTATAGCTTATAAGAACCTGATCTGCGTTGGTACCCGTTGCACAGGTTAAGACATTCTAGTTCCACTACCAAGTTCATGATCTCAAGGGCGTCATTTAATAATAGTTCTTCATTGCTGAAGTATCGGTGTTTGATAATAATAATATTAATATAGTTAAGAAACGGAAATTATTATATTTAGTGACTAGAGAGAATCGGTTTCAAATTTTTGAAAAATGTTTTTAAAACTGTTTTTTATTCTGGTGATCTTTGAAATTGGAGTCAAAGGATCGCCCTTTGAGCTTCTGGAAAATTATATCGAAAATTTCGAGAAACAAACGGATCAGTTAAAGGCCTATTTGAATTCAAAGAGATTTTTGAGAACTAAAAACGAAATCCTCTCGCATAGTGAAGATGGCAGCAGTATTAAAGGTAAGTACAAGTGAAAATCCGATCTACGCATGGGCGGATCGAAACTTTTGGACGCCTGAAGCTTATCATATAAAAGGAAATATAATTCATTCGTATTTAGGAGGACTGATATTTAACCAAATATCATCTACAATAAGTATTTTAGATCAAGGCGTACTTGCAAACCTCAAATTTGAAGATTACTTCTAGGTTAAATTAAATAACAGAAAGCATCTTTGGCAATATAAGTATAAGATTAATAATTAATAGGATTTTAAATAGGTAAATTTGCTAAGTGATAAATACAAGATAGACTAAATAAAGTTATAGGAGCCCAGTTCGTAACGTGTATTTTTTATCTCGAGTGCTTGCAAATTTCGACCCCGCCCCGGGTGCATCAGTTCGCAACTGCATCAACAATCAAAATATTAACATTTATACAAACAAGCCTTGCTCGCAGCAAGTTGAGTCTGGTGGTAATATTGGTGTTAGCGAATGTTTTACCGGGTATTTAGATTCTAATAACGGCTAAAATCGGGTATTTTAAATACACTTAAAATATTTTTTTTGCTCTATTCTCAGATTTTTCACAATGAACACTATCGTCTTTATCGTATGGGTTTTAAGTTAGTTTGGGATGGAAAATACTAGTGGGTAAAATCCGATATTTTAGTTATTGTATATCGTCTTAGATAAACTCTAAATATTTTATGTTTCGTTTTTGCTTTCTGTTGCTGTGGAAGGCGCTCCTTACCGTCATCTGTTTGCTGACGGCCGATATTGTATTATTGCGATCATTGTAAAAGTTTGCTTTAAAACCTGTCCTGGAGAAGGCCGCTGTTTTATATGTTGATTTTCAAAAGTCAAACAATGTTCTGTACAATGTTGTAACTATCGGGGCAATTTTAAACTTACTATTTGTTTTCTAAATTTTTAACTTTTATGCTTAATTTTTACAAGAGCATTAATTCCTGCATTGCACGTTGCGTGGCTTTGACTGACATTTTATATTTTACTGTATAGAATTAGGTTCTTTGAGAAAAAATATTGGTGTTTTAGTTTGGCTTAGTTTCTAAGATATTCGCAAGCAGATCTGTAATGGGTGATCACCAAGCCCCGCAAGGGTCAGTCGAGAGTATAAAGTGCTCATGAAACTCCGCACATCTTTTTTATTTATTTATTTTATGCACAAACTCTGTGCAACGTCGTACAACACATCAGTTTTACGTATTATTTAATTGAAATTAAGCAATATATAATTTTGAAAGAGGACAAAATATAATGGAAAGTAATGAGGGCCCCATATATTAAATTCCTTTCTTTTTGAATACTTCTTTGAACAGTAATAAAGCGAAAAAGCAATAAATCCGGGCATGTGCGTACGCGTACGGACATCTGGTGTCTGTAATCGGGGAGCCCAATAGTATTTTTATACATTACCGAATACAATAAGGTCACTTTGGGTCGTTCTAGCGCCATAAAAGTAGCCAGGGTCGAAAAACTTCAAAGACAGTTCGATAGGAAATTTCTAGAAGAAGACCTCTCTAAATGCTTTTCTGTCTCGAAAATGTCGGGAAAATTAAGTTTTCCTAAATCAAAAAAATTAAGATTTAAATTTTTTTCTCGATTTTTTGGAAAAATCGATTACTTGGCGAAAATCTACGGCCAAAACGGCATTAAACTCTTTAGAAATGACGGTGCCTTTTATACAGGGTGAGCTGCTTGAATTTAAGCTTTTGGCCATTTCGACTTTTGACAAACACCACTTAATATTTTTATTACCGAATAACCGAATAATCTGGAGAGACCAAACTTTCATACATTAAAGAACGGGAATATGGGCAGAACGTACCATAAAATTGCATCGATCCGATTGAAAATGCCGAATTGGTATTTTTTTTATTTTAAGTTTGAAAAACATACGTGCCAGCCAACCAACGCAGTTATTAAAAAAACAATCTCAGATTCCTAAACCTCGGACCTCTGGTATAAAAAAGTTAAATAACAATTTTACGTACGTGATCGGAAAATACGAGAAAATCGAGGTTAAATTGAAACATGCAGAATATCGTAAAATATTTCCAATATTTCGGCAAAAATACGAGTGATGCTTTTGATACATTATGGAAATTTGAAGGAATATGTCTTCCAATATTTTGATATGACATTTAGGTTAAAATATGTATATTTTACGTTTAATTGCCTGAAATCTTATTGAAAACGGTTTGAAGATTGAAAAATGGGTCAGCATCGGAAAATTTGGACATTTTTTGGTAATTAGAGGCAATTTATAGAGGACTTTATGGCAAATTTCGAGGTAAAATATTTCCAATATTTCGGCAATAATACGAGTGATGCTATTGATACATTATGGAAAATTTGACGGAATATGTCTTCCAATATTTTGATATGACATTTAGGTTAAAATATATATATTTATACATTTAATTGCCTGAAATCTTATTGAAAAATGGGTCAGGATCGGAAAATATGGGCATTTTTTTGGTAATTAGAGGCATTTTCTAGAGGATTTTATAGCAAATTTCGAGGTAAAGTTTCACTTTTAGCATATCGATACGTATATTTTTTGTGGTAAGGAAGTAGATTTATTTGCCTGAAATCTGATTGAAAAGTATTTGAAGCCAGGGAAATGGGCCAGGATCGGAGAATTTGGAAATTTTCTAGCGATAGGCAGCGGTTTCTGCCAATTTTATGGGAGATTTCGAGGTACAATTTTATTTTAAACATCGAAGTTATGGCAAGTACTTTCAAAATATAGATCACAAAAAAATATTTGTATTTCATAATATTGTTGAAATTTTCATTTCTCCCGTGTGATCTCAAGCACACTCCGCTTTATGTATTTTTACAACTAATAATACAACTTCAGCGACCTTCCATGTTTTTAAACAATGATATTACATAATATGGTTGAAAAAAATTGTTTAAAAGTCAGGTGTTTTTTTTTCGTGCTCGAACTCGCCTATTTGCGGTTTACTTTGAGCTAAATTCATGTACACAGGGTAATCCAAAAGCAAGTTTTGACAAGTAACTTTATTTTTTTAAATGGAAGCCCTTATTTTTTATTTCATTTTTGAATTCCGTATGAAATTCTAGACATATTTCATGTAATAATCATATTCCCGAATTCAACTGCTTTCAAAAAAAAAATATATATATTTTGATTATCAACACATGAGTGCTTTATTATTTGATAAAACATGAAAGTCAAATTAAGTCATTCTGAGTTAAGTCATTGCTCCTGTCTTAAAACATATTGTCTATAACAAAAGTTGCCTTTATAAGCTTGTAATTTAAGAAAATGAAACAGCTAAAATAAAGAAAAAATTTAGGAATTTAGGTTAGGGCACTATTGCTTTGGGAAATCAAATCTGTCAAACATCCGTTATCAAATATTTAAAACTTATAAATGGCATCCTTACAAAATTTAATAGGTTCACAAACTTACTGCAGACAATCCAGACAGAAGAGCTGAATTTTGTGAGATAACATGCATAATATATGCAAAGATGATCCACAGTATTCAAAAAGGACTGTGTTTTCTGATAAGGCAAAGTGAATGGAACTGTAAATAGGCAAAACTGTCTATAAGTACGCAATGAAATTCAGTTCTAGGTCAACAAATGTTATAGGACTCTAGACTGGATAGTAAGTAATGAAATGAAAAAATAAGAGGGCCATCTCTTGAGTGGATACGATATTATCATACATATTAAAACATTATGATTTTAGTTATTTTTTCGGAACCGCGGGGTTCAGATTTGACGAGATTCTCTCATAGTTTGCAATGTGTAATGTGTAAACTGGCTTCGTCCATCTGTGAGAAAAAAGGGTCAAATACGTTTTTGCAAAAAAAATAATTTTTCGATTAAAGGTGAACTTGAATGTGTTAGTATTGAGTGTAGGTGAAATAAAAAGCCAATACTTGTTCTAGCAATGTATAAACCTACATCTGGCAGTATAGAAAATAATATGTTAATAGCTGTTAAACATCTTAAAGTAATTAATTATAGCTGGCGATTTTAATTTTGAAATGTCAAAAGATAATAACAACAAAAATGCTTTGCTTTCCTTATCAAAGTTCTACGAGTTTAGGGAAATAGTATTTGATTGTACACGGATAACATCAAATAGTAGCAATCACTTATATAACATTTTTACTAACCTTGATGGATATGAGAATTTGTATTGAATTACATATTTCTAATGACAGTACACAAATATTATCATTTTAGCATTCTAATTCATGAATATATAAACTATTTTATAATGACGTAAAGAAACAAAAACTTTTAGAATTAATCGACTAAGAAGAAAGGACGAATGTGTTTAATAAATATAAGAAATGAAGATGTAATGGGATAATTTTATAAGAACTTATAAATGGGTTTTGATCAATGTTTTCCTCTAACTGCGGCTTATGCAAATTAGAAAAGACAGGTACTAAAAGACGATAAAATACATGAATGTAAAGAGAGGTTGGATACATTGCTAGTGTTTTCAAGATATAACCAAATCACAATGTTTAATATAAGAATAAAAAAAAAAGAATCGCTCTCCTATAAAATGCTAATAGAACTATAATTGAAAATCACGTTAAAAATGCAGAAACAATATAAAATGCATGCGGAGTATTTGTAGTGAAAATGCAATCCTAAAAATACAGGAAGAAATTATAAGGAAAACAGACAAAAATTAGCTAGTGATTTTAATTAGCATCTTTTAAATGTCATGCCAAATTTATTAAGTAATCATGCTTGTGAACCTTTTGAATAAAATATACAAAAAAATCAGTGAAGTTTGGAATATTTCCAAATCAGCTTAAATTAGCAAAATAAAATACATTAATATAAAAAAGATCTAAACAACTACTGACCATTAAGCTTTCTTCCTAGCTTCTCAAAAATATTTCAAATATTGATATGTTCCAGAATTATTAATTTTATGCGAAAGTGTTGACGTTTTTCAAAGGACAACATGGCTATTTAAAGGGAAGATCTAACCAAACTATTGTAATTCAGTTTACTCAAGCTATATTAAATCGTCTGGAAAATATTAATATGGCCAAATTAATCTTTAAATTAGACGATTATGGCATACAGTATTAGTCTAAAGTCAATATGTAACACTTGTACTAAAAAATAATTGACTGTGCCAATTTTAAGTATGTGATGAGATGTGGGTTGATTTTCTGGGAAAGCAACGTAACAATTCAAGGAGTAGTTCGGGTAATACAAAAAAATAAATTCATTAAGAATTTCAGAGGCGTTTTTGAATGGCTCAACATTTTTAGTTTTTGCTCTGTACGTTTTTGAATGCATTATGCTTTATTATAAAAACAAAGAACAATTTCAGAATCATTCACGCACACCCATATTACTCGAGGCCATGACTTGACATGTCCGGCACACCGGTTAACTTTATGAAAGGGGTCCATATGCGTGTAGCAAGCTGTATACATTTAGCAATAAAAAATTTAAATAATTATGTAAAAGTAATTAAAAAAGTGCCACTAATAAATGTAGAACCATATTCGATCAGTCAATATCTAGATCGTAAGTAGTAAATCTAATAGCTGTCAGAAATCTTAAAGTTTATTTAAGAATATTATTGCCGTTATTTAAATGTATGTTTCTTTGTACTATATTTTCAAATACGGCAGTATACAGTAAAGCATAATTTTATTCTCAAAAAAGTAGAGTTTAATCTCAAACAATTTCTTGTTATTGTCCATCATATAAATCTGACCCTTACGCGTGACGTCATCAAATCTAGGCAAAAGTTATTTACAGGTGTATATTTAAATGCGCAATTTCTTTTAAAATTTCACAATTAAGTAAACATTTTAGATGCAAAAATCTCGAAAAAATATAATAAAAACTTGTTTTTTTTTGTAAATTTAACTTTTTTTTAGATTGTAGTTTGAAACGTAATTGAGCTAATATTACTTTAAGCGCGACTGTTATGACTGATGTTTTTTACTCACTTTTTTTTAATCAAAAATTAAATTGCTGTTTACTTACCTTTTCCGCATACATAGATAATATTTAAGGGCTTCCGGTTAAAATAAGGATGCGAGTCATGAACTCAGCCCTTAGACGAGCCTCATTCGATTTTTTTTTTAAAGGAAAACGAAATTTCAAAGCCACAACCTTTGAATATTTAGTTTATCAAAATAGGTAGTTGGTAAAATGTCACTATAGATATAAAGAAGTCATAATAGATAATAGTAATGTCAAATTTGATAGTTTGTTTTCTCCATCCAAAGGACCCCGCAATATTTAAATGGAAATTGGTTACTCTTGATATTTGGATGAAATTTAGGTATGTTATTAGGGATGTCCTCAGCAACAGCTGAGCCGGTGTTAGCTGTCACAAATTGAAATCTAATATCCAAAAGCAGGCTAACTATCCCAAGTAACAAAAGAAGCTTTAATATGGTTTTCAAGACGTTGTTACAGCCAAATGAATAAGACTCACTTAAAACCTTCTGCTCTAGCCAACCTCTTGAAGGCAAGATAAAGGCTCTCTTACAGCCAAAGGGCCCACTCCTATGAAGGTCTCAAGACCAAATCTTAAAGCTTGTTTAAAACCAACTTGCATTGAAATCGATTCTCTTATCATTGCCTTCAAGGCAATCATAAAACTTTTAGCAAGTGTCATTTAAAACCATAGGATTTATAGTGATCTAGATTAGGGTGAGTTTAAGAACTCTGAGATTTATAACATCTTTAGATAAAATTATCATAACCTGTAAACCAGTTACATCAAACAAATGTCCGTCATGTGATGTCGTCTAGTCGGTGATGCATTCCAACTCCTAAGAATAAACATGGAGGAAATGCAATACCAAAATCTGGTAAATTCGCCGAAATGGGAGACAAAAATTATAACGCAGTCGACTTTTTCGATGAAATATGGAAAGAATCCTTCTAAAAATTAAAGCGTCTTAAATTTACTGCTTTTTTAAATAATTAAATTATTATTGACTAATTCTAAACAAGGTTTCATTATTATAAACAAACTTAAAAATGTTTGCTTGTAATCTTATATTGTATTACTGTTAAAATCCTCGTATTTTGCGAAATTTTGATAAAATTATTGAGTAATATTACCTCCCTAAATATTTCCAATATGGAGGCTTGTGCTGTTTGTAAAAATATGGCTTCTTATCATTTAAAACCTCAAGGTTTCTTAGAAAGAAGGCATAAGTTCTATTAGTTTTGTCATAACCTTTTATTTACTGTAATTAATCTGTTTACTCCTAACTGTTCCTTAGAGTAAAGCTTCTTAGTCTTGACCAAGGTTGCTCGGCCTGCTCATAAAACTAATTGGCCTTATCATGGTGTCTTCTAGCGCTGCGATCAAGTTTTCCGCACCCAATTAGATCACCATAACCTCAAATTTTGTCCAGTTTTATGTTGATCTACATTTTCATTTATTATCTTTAAAGATTGCAACTTTACATTTTTTGTTGAATTACCATTTCTTGTAACTTGTAAGTATTTATGTGAAATATTTTCCATTTTTATGGAAATTATATTGAACACCGCTACTGAATCACCACAGATCGTCAGAATGACAAAATGGCCGCTTTAAAAGAGCTCTAGGCGGTAGGAGTTTAAGTAATGGTTTAAGAAAGCAATAGAAAAGTCCAATAGGATTTTGTAAAGATTATATATGGCCTTAATGAAGCAATATATTTTTCCAGTAATCCTAATATAGTCTTTTAAGTAGCCAATCTAAGACTTGAGCTTTATTGCTATCTTATATAAAAATGCAAGTTTTATGAAGTGCTTAAAGAATATGTTTCAAATCCAACTTAAAGCTATAGTCTTAAGACAGATTATTTTAAAACTAAACATACTTTAAACCCTCCAGAAGATCAACAAGGTTTAAGATTGATAACACAAAAGCCTTGTTAAAGCTAACACAAGAGTAAGCGGTCTCCATGGATACTTAATATTATTGCTGCTTTAAAACTTATTTTTAATAATAAATGGACCTTAAGATCTGTTAGCATGTTTGAAGGTGTTCATAAAACCCCAGTACTTACCCACCATTTTAAAGCCATTTTAAAGCTGATATAAATCTAACTAGCATTTAAATTGTTACTTGGGATGACAGGTCGATAATCGAAATGTCGATTCTACTAAGTCGACTAAGGTAAATCGAAAAATGCCAACCATTTTGACATTTGTCAAAACCCTGCCGAACGGCAGCACTCATCTTTTTCAATTTTTGATATTTTATGATGTCATTTGACATCTTTGAATGTATGAAAATTGGGACTTTAAAAAATAAAAAAATGACGGAACTGTCAGAACCTGTCATTTGTTCTAATTGAAAAAGACTTAAATCTGGTTCTTTTTCATTTTAAGGTAGTTTATTTATTATAAAACATGAAAAAGCTTCGTAGAGCTTTCAGATTTTATTTCTTGGGTTAGATTCGGTATATTACTGCGGTCTAATATTTATTTATTAAAAATCTCCAGTTTCCTTTTTTTACTCAACAGATTATGATTATGTTTAGAACAATAATTATAAAGAAGTGTATTTGAAGCGCTGCTAAGCAAAATGTTTGAAGTATCAATGTGTAGGTGATTTTTACAATATTCAAAAGGAGTAATAAAGCTGTTTTCATTTAGATAGTTTAACAACAATCATATCAAGTTCATTAAAACAGTATTTTGTAATTTCAAGCAGCTCATGAAGGGTATGACTTAAAGCTTAAACTTACGACATTTGGAAAACCGAAAACATGAACTTTAGGCCAATTTTTATAGTTTCCGGTACAGCCGTTCTGATATATATATATATATATATATTGCACTTGCCAAAAAACTAGAGACAAAACAATTAAACACGAACAAAAACTTATAAAACTGTGATGTAACAATAATTGGCTGTAAGCAAGCTGGCCGCGCGGCACAGGTTTTTACGTTCGAAATATGTGGTTTTAGGTATTTAAAAATACGCCTAACAATATAAATTGTATACCTAAATATACAACGAAATATTAGGTACGTTTCACGCACTTAAAAGCAAATAAATAGTTCCGATTTCATAAAAATGCAAGAAGATAACACTAATTAGGGCAGCCGTTATCGTCAAATTCTTAAACTAATCGTTTAGATACACAATACAACGAATACGGCGAGTTGGGACTCGGAATATGAGTCTTTCTATCTTTCAGCGTGGCAATCAACTTTAAATACGGAAGTACGTGCAATAAAATATTCAATACTTTTACTGGGCTTCTATTCAATGGTATTCTTATGGCAAAAACATTTGACTAGATGTTATGACGTCCCTGCAATTTTAATATAGCCAGTCGGCCTTTCTAGGAGGTAATGGCAATATCCCAATAAAGTTGTACTATGCTTTTTTAAAATTTATTGTTGGGTATAGGTCGGTTGCGATAACGCTATTATTGAAGATCGTGCCTATTCGGAATGGTTCCTTAGCAATAGAGCCAGATTTCTAGTTGCCTGGTAATTCCTACGTGGCTGGGAATCCACAGAAATGATAAATGTGTGCTTTTGTAATTAATCTCAGTTACCAAGTCATGAATATATTGAGATGCTGGGTGTGGTAAATTTGCCGTATAGATTGTAGGGTACTTTAAGAGTCGGATGCTATGGTACAATTTTTGTGAGGTAAATTACTGTATGTGCTTGAGAAACTTTTTAGGAGAACGCTACTTGATTATCATTACAGCAAACTGGCTGCACCAGAATGTGTTTGGCTTTTACAGCCTTCGTAGTAGATAATATTTAGTAAGGCATTGTATTCAGGAATGAGATATAGTTCGTTTTGTTGAGATTGTGGCCAGTGCTGATTGTGTTAAATCTATGTAGTTCATAGTTAAACACATTTGTTGGATTCATCCACCTAGAGAATTTGTTGGGCTAGTCTGTAGTACTATCGAGTACTTTGCACAGAAAATGTGATCTCAACAATAGAAATAAAGGCTTTTCACAGCAAAAAAAACGAAATGATAACACGGTGCAAAAATATAGTAACATAAATATATACATCTGCCCAGATTTGATTAATAAATGGAAACCTTTTGTATTACTGATTTCTCATAAAATATTATTCTTGATTAAATGGTGCATGATCGAAAATTAATTTGGCTTGGCCACTTCCAGGCAAAAATATCTAAAATAAATATTTTTGAAAGAAGAGGACACAAATGCAAGCTAAACTTTAGCAAGAAGCCTATACAGTTATTTCATATTATTTGTAGTAAATGAGAAAATTTGGGTCAAAAATGAAAATCTCCCTTACTGCCATTCATTTTACGTTTAAATAGGGAATGATAGCATTAAATTATTTATTTAATATATGGTATTTGTTGTGGCCGCTTTTAGTACTCATTATAATTGTTTAAATGTGTATTGTATTGATCTAATTATACGCAATATTCTTCCTTGATAATACCCTCATTTACGACTATCAGTACAGTTCCTTCTACTTTACAGATATTGGAGAGTATGACTTCATAATAATAGGAGGAGGCTCATCAGGTTCCGTAATAGCCAATCGCCTATCCGAAGTTCCCGAATGGAAAGTACTGCTTTTAGAAGCCGGTGAAGTAGAAACTATGGCAACGAAAGTACCACACATGCACAACTGTCTTAAGAGTCCTGGCAGTCCATTAACATGGGGATATTACAGTACACCGCAGAATAATTCTTGTTTAGGTAAGCAAACACCTTTATAGCCTTGGTAGCTCATATACTAGTAGTGGACAGAGAAAACTCACTCTCCACCCTTATAATTTTTGTCAAGGTCACCGTGTACTAGACCCCCACTCACTTGATGTTAGATGACGTTGACTTCCGACTACTTGGTTCTATGATAGTGTGCAAAAATTAATTAAATTGAAACTATTATAATTTATGTTGCCTTATTTTTTAAAATACATTGACGGAGAGAAATTCCTTTTGACTATTAAGTACAATTAAATAGTTTAATAATGTTTATACCATACCATAATTTTAAAAAAACCTTTTGTGATTAGTAAACTTTTTAATGGCTTTACGCAGGACTTATTATCCGTGAAACTTCTTCAAACCTCCAATTTTTAAAGGAAAGTAATATAGCGAAATAATTTATATTTTAGACATGGAAGAAAGAAGATGTTTCATACCAACAGCAAAGGCTGTAGGGGGCATCACGGCAATAAACGATATGGTATATACTAGGGGCAATTCCAGAGATTTCGACTTGTGGGCTGACAACGGACTTAAAGGTAAAATTCATTAAAAACAACAAACTAGATAATCAGCAAACTCAAGCAAAAATAACAACTAAAATAGCAGAAGCAAGTTTAATTTTAATTTTAATAGACCGAAGTTGCTAAGAACAAAATGATGAAGCAAAGTACATCCGTATGGAACATAAACTCTTAATTTTAGCAAGTATGGTCTCTATTTACTTATATTCGTGCGAGCCTTATGTTCAAGCGGCAAATACTTCAGTTGGCAACACACAATTTTAAACGTTAGAAGTTTCAATATTGCTTTCATCCCGAGAAAACAAATCAAAATTTAAATCCATAATATGCTTGTCTGAATCAATCAATGGCATGCCAAATTAAAATAAAAATGTATTTCGTTAAATTTAGGCTGGTGCTCAATTTCCCTCGCCCCCTACTTCAAGAATATCGAGGATGCTCATTTGAACTCTGTAATGGATCACTCCTTCCATCACTACGGAGGACCAGTACATCTAGAGAGTCCCCGGTACCGTTCGGATATCGCCCATACCTTTTTGGAAGCAGCCAAAGAAATTGGATTGAAGGAAATAGATTTGAATGGAAAACAGCCTCTAGGATTTGGTAAGTTACGTAGCTTGTAAGAAGATTAAGGGCATACATTTGTAGTTGTAGATATCTAAAACAATTTTAAAACACCTGATAAAGAACAGATCGATATAACTTAAAGTATTAAACCGAGGGTGCTTTAGTAAATTGCAATCCGACTGTTCCCTAAATTGCGAATAAATCAATAAATGACTAAATACACATATTACAGGGAATATACGGGGTGTTCTAAATTGCTATCCTCGAGACAGTAAGAGCTGCGATATCGGCTAAATTGGAGAACAGTTGCATTCTTTGTGGTAATTCGTAATAGGTTTACAGTGAAGACAAATTGCTTTTGATTTCTGAGATATTAGGAAAGATATGAAAAAAAAACTCGAAAATTAGTTCTTTTAATAACTCGAAAATTATTGATCGGGGCAATAAAAGTTGAAATGTTTGTATGCTTTTTATAGGATACATTTACAAAAATATCGAGGAATTACAAAGAAGAAAATTCCAATTAATGTGTTAAAATTGGGGTTAAACCAATTATTTTTAACTTTCGCTTGCCTGGTTAAAACGGACTATTTACCTAGTTGTTAAAAGCCGCAAAATTAGTTCTTTTAATAACCCGAAAATTATTGATACGAGCGTTAAAAGATGAAATGTTTGTATGCTTTTTTAAAAAGATAAATTAAAAAAAATAAGGATTTCAAAGAAGAAAATTCCAATTAATTGCGATAAAACCGAGGTGAAACCATTTATTTTAAAATTTCGCTTGCGTGGTTAAAACAGACTATTTAGTTGTTAAAACCGGGAAAATTAGTTATTTTAATAACCCGAAAATTATTGATCCGAGCGATAAAAAATGAAATGTTTGTATGCTTTTTTAATAAGATTTAAACAAAAATAAGGATTACAAAGACGAAAACTCCAATTAATTGCGATAAACCCGAGGTAAACCCAATTATTTTTAAATTTCGCTTACGTGGTTAAAATCGACCAGTTATTTGCTAAAACCCCGAGAATTATTGATTTTAATAACTCGAAAATTATTGATACGAGCGATAAAAAACAAAATGTATGTATGTTCTTTTAATAAGATAAATTAAAAAAAATAATAAGGATTACAAAGAAGAAAATTTCAATTAATGCGATAAAACTAAGGTTAAACCAATTATTTTTAAATTTCGCTTGAGTCTATTTAGTTGTTAAAACCACGTCAAACTTAATTAGAATAAAAACAGAATTATAACAAATTATAGACAAACAATAAAATACAATAAACGCACAAACATTATAATAGAAATGACCACCATTTTTTTGTAAGCAGTTTCATAATCACTTTTTCTAAATTATTTCTTACATTCTGGAGTTATTTTTAATTATTTATTTACTTACTTACACAATCCACATCAATTAGCACCCTGAAAATCGTCTATCCGATACGTATTTTTTTATAAAATTTTCTTCTTTATAATACCTCGATTTATTTAAAAATGTATTTAAAGGGTTAAATATTTTTATTTAAAAAATATAAAAAAAACTGTTGCTCTTTTTAAATAACGAAAGAATTTTCTGATATTAATATTTGTAATGCCATTGTAATTCCTCCAATAATCCTGCTATAAGGGTAAGGGACCACGATAATGATCAAGTGAAAATGATAAAATAAAAGTACAGCACTAATCCTACCTTTCATTTGAATATTTCATCTGGCAGCAATCGTCAAATAAGAAGTGCATAAAGGATGGAATTACCTGGAAAAAATGTATTTATTTAATTAGGGTACAAATAGGTAACAACTATAATAAATAGTACAACAATAAACTAAACAACTGGAAAATTAAATATATGTGAATATAAGTCTCGAAATCTCTTAAATACGCTAACTTTGCCTTTGGAAAACGGATTTATAGAGCCCTTGGGTTTGAACTAAATTGTTTGTTTTTTAAGACCTTTACATATAAAGTAGCAACAAACAGTATAATTAATTATAAACGTAGATTTCATGTAACATATGATATTCCAAGAAGTTGG
>MU184258.1:7049-34620 GCA_016904865.1 Pissodes strobi | reverse complement strand
ATTATAAACGTAGATTTCATGTAACATATGATATTCCAAGAAGTTGGCTTCATGATCTTCAAATAATTAGCCCATCCTAAGATATTCGAAGACCTCTCACATGTAATAGAAATTGTATCGTTACTTATTAACCAAAATATATTTCCAGGTATTCCTCAATTAATGACCAAAGATGGTCAAAGATTCAGCGCTGCAGAAGCCTACCTGGAGACAGCTCAAAAGAGAAATAATCTCGAAATTAAACCTCTAACTGAAGTAACAAAAATCCTCATCGGCGAGCATACTAAGGAAGCACGAGGAGTCCAATTTCTACACGAAGGACATCTTTTCGCAGCCTCAGCTAAAAAAGAGATCATTCTAGCAGCTGGAACGATTAATAGTGCAAAGCTACTGCTGCTGAGTGGAATTGGTCCGCATGATGATCTTAAGCATCTAAAAATAGAGCCCCTTGTAGATCTCAAAGTAGGTCAGAACTTGATTCATCACAGCGTATTTCCTGCTATGACTTTTGTATTCAATGACACGCACCATATTGAACCGCATTACTACTACAGTAAGGAGATTGACTATCTGAGAAACGGTAGAGGTCCATTAGCTTCCACGGGAGTGGACCTTATTGGTTTTGTTAAAACTGAATATTCCAAAGGCAGGTATTTGCATCCTGATGTTGAGCTATTAGTTACCAGTAGTCAATATGAAGATACGCCAAATAGCCTTGATCTTAGATACAAAGACGATACTACAGAACATAAAGAAGTTGCAAATAAGAAAAAAATCACTATAAACTTAGTTCTACTGCACCCAAAATCAAGGGGAACCTTGAAGCTACATAGCAACGATCCTACCGATTATCCCCTTATTGATGTCAATGACTTTTCTGATGACCATGATGATGATATTGAAACTATACTTTCGGCTGTCCGGCTGACTCAAAAGCTAGTTCATACTCACCCTCTTCAAAAACTTGCATTACATCATCTGGAAGTTGTTCCTAATTGTACGGCATATGAAGACGATTCTGACGACTACTGGAAATGTGCAATTAAACACTTAAGCTTCAGTATTGGAGAAGTCACTAGCTCAGCGCCAATGGGCGTCGAGAAAGATGGAAAGTTTGGTGACTCTGTAGTAGATTTGAACTTAAGAGTTCATGGTATTGAGAAATTGAGAGTTGCAGATGACAGCGTGATACCAGTTAGTATTTCAGGACATTTAGCGGCAGCCAAGATGATTATTGGAGAAAAATGTGCAGATTTGATTAAAGAAGAATGGACTAAATAATTGCTAAGTTTCACTAGTATTAGTATTCATATGGAAATAAAGATAACATTTGTATATATTGCTTTATTAAATTTGATCCGTAGTAGCTGGTATCAGAAAGATACAAAGTCAGTAATAACAACATACATTATTACCTACTTTCTCATAGCCATATTCAGTTAATCATTTGAAATACTTTGTACCGTTTCTACTTTATTCTCGTCTTCATTTTGGTTGAGTATAATTTGATAGAGGGTATACAAAAATTACTAAATTAATGTAAAAGACAATGAGAAAATATGCTGCTTGCTTATCTATCACCGCACGGGTTCTCGGCTAGAAACTCAGTCGATGCCATAAATATTTTGAGAAAGGTATAAAATCTTGAGTATCTCTTTGAGAGAATTATTAAAAAGGAGTATAGTTTAAGGTGTGTATCACGGTTGACAATGATCTTACTGATCATAAGGCAATAGCTTGGAATTAAATGCGGAGCAATGGTAAGGTTTCACCGAAAATAGTGGCTCTTTTAAAGTTCAAGTCTCATATCCATACAAAAATAATTACAGACGTAATATCCTAGGAACTTATTTCTAAATGACAAACTTAGATTTGAAGAATTAACCGTAATTGCAAAATATAAGCTCGGGCCAATTAATTGAAAATATTTATTTCTTAGTCTGTTTTATTGTTACATTGCGCCTGACATTCTTTCATAGACTTACAAGATACAGAAAAGGCCCTATCTGCTCATTGCGCTACGTGGAACTGAATTATTAAGTTAAAAATAAGGAAACACTTAAAAATATATAAATACAAGCCAAATACTCATGAAAGTCTCTTTTTATTGTATAAGTCCATAGAAAACCAAGACTGGCTAAATGCAAATTTTATAAAGTGTTTATTTTGTTGGTAATACCATGCACTGAAACTGATTTGACGACTGTGAAGACAAAGATACTAAATAATGGTTTTCATAATTACTGTTCTATGGTTTAGCAATCACCTTAGGTGCTCACACGGCTAACCCGACGGGAGTTCCTCAAAGCAGGTAGGAACGGAAAGAAATGAGCTAGCTGGAGCTAGTTGATAGATACCCACAAACCGCTATATGTGAAGTTCTAAGAATAATTTACCAAAGATTTTAGAAGTTTCTAAAGTAAAGTGTTACATGCTAATGCCTTCGACACATTTTTATCACAAGTGGTTATTCCCGGCTCCCTCAAGCTCCATATAGTTTGGACACTTATTGGTTACCTCCTAATCGGGTCAACATCTTTTAATGCACCAGTCGATGCTGAGAAGGCTTCAGCAGTGTTTTGTGACTTGTGACCAATACTTTCAATTGTGTCAGTTACAAGATAATGCTGCCCAAGCGAATCTATGGTTATCGGAGTGTTATTCTAACTTTTACTTATTACAGAGGAGTCCAGTGTTTTCTCTGGGGATAGTTTTTCAGGTAGCTTGGATGCTAGGGCCGCCATTCTAAACAGGTCTGTTTTGGAACCATTGTTGTTTCCGGTGTATGTTACTGACTTTCCTGCGGTTGCGGTTGTAGAGAATGGTCTGTGCACTTCACTCACCTATGATACTACAGTAAATCAGCATCATACAGATATGCTGACTGCCATAGCGAGAATTAAACGTGGTGTGACTACAACTACCTGTCATTTAATATTCGGAAGATATCCATTATGAAGCATGGAGACCAAGTATCTTGGCCTATATGTTGATGATCAGCTCAGGTTTGACAAACACATTGAACATTTATGGAAAAATATACCATCGGCATGCTGTTACAAATTTCAAGATTGAGTTGAGTGAATCGGTTGCTAGAAGGATGCACATTTTTTTAATTCAGTCACATCTTAGGTATGACACTTGCTTCTGGTGTCATTGCTCATTCACATTGTTTAAATCATATTTGTTCTCCAGAAGCGTGCTATAAGGTTATGTGGTCTTGACCAAGAAACTCTGCGCAGGCCGTTCTTTATGGGCAGACGTATTTTAATCTTGCTCTATTTTTTAACTTTTAGAATCTGTTTGCCTAATATAGAAGAAGTACCTACTCTCTAACATTCATGCACCCTCCTTAGTCAATACTAGAGTTCACATGTCACTGACATACCAATTCTCACATCTTCCTCCCAGTTTACACAACTATAATGCCAGATTTTATGAGGCAATTGTGTATCCTGTGGCAGTTCGAAAACCGTTGTAATAAGTTTGTGGTCGGAAGTACCTAATGGCGGAACAACTGTAATTGTCTACTGGTCAGGATTTGTGGTTAGAAAAAGATCCAGGGGGCCCAAATAACTTTTATTTTTTAGTTTTTAAATGTTGAGCGCTCCATGTTAGAAGCTTTGTTATCATGATTTATACCTTTAAACAACAAAGCTTATTTTAATTTGAAGCTGTTTTGTTCAAATTTGTTCGCTGCCAGTGAATTTTCGTAAAATAGAAACAAAACAATTTTAACAGAAAACTACAGGAATGGTTGAATTCAAATGAATCAAATTAAAAATGAAATGATGAAACTATTGTTGGCATTCGATCGTGAATAAAACTGCAGAAGTATACGGTATATTCCAGTTGTTGTTAACACTCCATAATTAACGTTAAAAGACACCTCTTGGCAATAATTCTAAAGATGCTATGTACTACTTAACCCTTTTCAATTTTTACAGTACTTTCTTCCCTCCCCCCTTCCATAATGTGAAAATTTCACAATTAACTTATACCAAAGAATCTAGAATGGAATAAGACTGGTGAAATATAAGGACAGAGCCTCACCCTAAGTAAGACGATCATTACAGTGCGCATGCCTCTAGCGGTTTCTAAAAAATTAAATTTCCTGAAATCGCAGTACATCACCCACACCCCCTACTAACCCATTTTTTTCTTTCAACTCGACCTTTTGAAGTTTTTTGACGAGATTTATATTAAAGCATTTTTCTATCAGGAAAAACGAATTGGTTCAAATAGATACCTAAAATGAAAAATAAGGTTAAAGTGGGCTCAAGATTGTGGTTCGTTGACCATGTCTGAGATATATAATTGTTAACCTCTTGAGGGTTTTTGAACTAAATCCTTCATTCGAATTCACCATAGAACAAAATGATTGCTTCTGATTCAGTATAACAGTACCCTTCTTCATATTTAAAGCTACCCTTGCCCCATATTGCTTAGTCTCTTCATCGACTCTCAGTACATTATCCTCTTGCATTATCTGATCTAATAATTTAATATTAGATTTTCATAATTCCTTTCTTTCTCTAAGTTATGACAATATTTCTATGTGATGAGAAATCTATATATAGTATACTACCATGCATGATTCGTCTTTTACACAGTAAGATGAGAACGTTTTGTTTATCGTGGAAAAGTCAAGTCATATTGAATTTGTGAATGAACAGTACCGAGATCGGCACTAAAATCAATTTTCATAGATTCAATGTAATCAGTTGGGTCAATAGCTGCATTATCTTAATATTAATAATGATGATATCATATCTGTGCAGGAAGAACTGAAAAGTATTTCGACATTTCTTGCAGGGAATATCCTGCTGTAATCACGTAGGCATTACATGTTAGCTTATTTACAAATTTAGTTCAAACAACTTCCAAGTTGCGGAAGTCAAGTCATATTGAATTTGCGTATGTAATGGCTGCATTATCTTAATATTGATAATGATATCATATCTGTCCAGCAATAACTGAAAGGTATTTCGACATTTCTTGTAGGGAATAATATCCTGTTGTACTCGCATAAGCATTACATACTGGCTTATTTACAATTTTATTTCAAACAACTTCCAAGTTGCGGAAGCCAAATCATATTGGTTTGCGAATGCACAGTAGATCAGCACTAAATCAATTTTCTTAAGGTAAAAATATTAATAAAAGCGAATTAATTAGTAATGATTACACCTAATCATATAATTAGCATAAAAGCGGGAAATAGTCAGATAATTAGCGTAATAAACGCTTCTTCCGGTTTTTAATGTTATTTTGCACTTTGGCAAAATTGATTTTTTTTTAATTACCCCATAGAGTGGTTCGAAGCGAACGAACGGTCACACTGGTACAACACCACCCAATTTAAAAGGTGTATACTCAAGAATACAAGCCACATTCGTCAGTAGTTTTTTCTTGCAGAACTAAACTTTAAAAAAAGCTGGAAAAAATTTAAAATAACAAAATCGAAGTAATGAAACGTGAAACGTGTGAGTAGTTACAAAGTTGCACAAACATAATTTTTGTAAAGCCGCTTATGTGACATTTATTCACACACATTCAAACACCGAATGAGTTAAGAATAAAATATATTTAACGAGAAACTAAAGATTTGGCTGAATTATTTATTGATGTAAAACAAATCTACTTATTTTGTGTAGCAAATTAGAAAACAAACATAAGGAATAACTGCACTTTTTATTAAGAAATAGCTTCCGAGGTAAGTACTAGTAATTTTTATTCTATGCAGCCCCGAATCATCCATTAGGCAGGCCCGTGCGGCCGCGGCCTAGGGCCCTTCGAATACAGAGCCCGAATTTTCTAAAAATACAAACATATATATTTAGATCTCAGTAGATACACCAATAATAAAATTCGCAGACAAAATTGTTGTATATTATAAAAAGCTTTAAACTCGCACTTTTTACATGCAAACCTTCGAGAAGCAAGTAAAGAGGGTCGAGCCGAGCGCTGGAAATATGCGGCACACTTATTTACTGTTTGCCAAATGAAAGAACCCGGACGAAAAGAATGCGGGCAAAAAATGTCTTCGCATATTTAGATGCTGCCACATTTTTTTCCCAATAATCCTAATTTATTTTCTGTCTAGTTTCCTATAGTGAATTTACATATTTAAATTTCCTACTTGAATACTTAATTTTGTTATTTTCCTTAATACTACTGTCTTCTATTATTTACTATTTTATTTAAACAGGGAAATACGGAATACTATAATATTTGAAATATTTATATTTTATTCGCCTTCAAGCTATTTAAAATACGCGAAAATAGGCAACAGTGCGACGTTTACTTGGTTTTTAGCGGGAGGCAGCTTCGTGATTGGTCGCAGGATATATTAAATACACTTTGACCCTAGACCAACACCTAATTTTTTTACATATTTTAAAATTTCGGCAGCGACTTGCTTTAGCCATTGGCGTGGAAATTGCCGATGCCGGACTGTGTGGTTATTTATATTATTTGGTTTGTGATATATAGTGATATATAGGTTTTGTCGATTTTGCAAATTCTCTTTTTTTACTAGAAAGGGGGTGTCCTATAGAGTAGTTTAAGCCAAAAAAGTCGGAAGATCCGCTACATTTGAACTGAAAAAATGCCCTCAAATTTCGAGTTTTGACACAAATTTTCAGCACCACTTCACAAAAGCACTAGAAATATAGACAATACACATCTCAACATCAATTGTCGGGTGAAAATATTAACTAGGATACATTTGCGTCGAACGAGAGACCTCCGTTTTGTTCCGGTCCTAATTTAAAGCGACTCATAGCCCCATTAGACAAAATTAAATTTTACTTGTATCGTCTTTACGAAGTCAATTGAAAAAGTTGGGACTCTTAATTTCATGTCGACATAGTCTGTTCTCAGTTGCGGGCGAACGCCTACACAAAATAATTAGAAATTATTAAGAGCCCCAACTGTTTCAATTAACTTCGTAAAGACTATAAATATCCATCCTCCTTTTTACTGTCAACTGTCACAATAGCCAAAACAAAGATTTTTAAGAAGGCACACTGTTGCCAGACGTTTACTGTAGTTTCGAAGCAAATTTTAGAAGAGAGTCATGACTTAATATTGTTTTAAACACCTGGGCATGCTTTTTATACTACCGTGCGTAAAGTACTCACTTTACGCACTCTCTAAGATTCGTAAAATAGGCTTTTTTAATGTGCAGTGCGTAAAATAAGTTATTTTACGCACTAGTGCGTAAAGTAATTTAATAATATTTTTGTTTTTTCATATATTTTTCGGTAGTAGAAAAAATTTTGTATGCTACTCATGTGTAAAGTACCCTTTTTTATTCGATTTCAATTAATTTTTTTTATCAATATTCTCATTCATAAAAAAAGATTCACTTTACACACTTGTTGCATAAATAACTATTTTATCGTCAAAATCCGTTTAACAATGATTTTAAAACGCACAATAATTGTACAAAAATCCGAAATTTCCGAACCTCTCAGGGCGATAGCCGAGGCTTCGGACGAATTTGTCATGTATTTTGAAGCGAAAATTCATTTTAAATTCATTTGTGGAACTGAACCGCTCAGAGCACAGTGCCCGACACACCACCTTTCCGATTTCGATAGAGTTCACTAGCTGGTAGTGAATAAGCTGTGCTATAAGTGTCTCTACTCTTTTTTTTATTTAGGTGAATGATTTTTTATGGCAGTAGCACATCCTATATTGCTCGACGAGCGGTGTGTGTGCGAAGATGTTGTTTGACACGGTTCTTGAATATTTAGTTAGGGGAACAGATGTCCTGGGAGGATATTCGCATGTAACAGGCAAGATGTCCATTCGGCAATGTCGATCGTTTCTTTATATGTGACGTGCACGATAGCATTTAGTCAGATGTCGTGACTGTTACATAGAATCAACAAATAAGTCTTCAATTATTTTAACACTTCATGCATGGCCCTCCGCTCGCTTCGCTCGCTACGGGGGCTCAACAAACAGAAACTAACCAAGTGCTAACCAAAACTAACCAAAAATATAAAAAAAAATTGGGTTAATTTTGGTTAGCACCTGGTTAGTTTCTATTTGTTGAGCCCCCGTATAGAGAGCGAAGCGAGCGGAGGGCCATGCATGAAGTGCTTAAATAATTGAAGACTTATTTGTTGATTCTATGTAACAGTCACGACATTCGACTAAATGCTATCGTGCACGTCTCATATGAAGAAACGTTCGGCATAGTCGAATGGACATCTTGCTTGTTACATCCGAATATGCGTCCTGGGAGAGAGTTTCACAGTGATGCAGTGCGCCAGACAAAGGAGTTCTTGTAAAGCGATGTTCTAGGTGTTTCCAGTTGTACGACGAACCGGTGCGCTCTTGCCGTCTATCGTGACTGTCTGACAGGCGTTGTCAGGGGCGGGATAAGGAGGGCCAAATCATGGGAACATCTGCCGTAAAAGTATCTGTAAAACAGGGATTTCTCGGTCACATGTTTGCGGTCTTTCAGACTATCCAGATTCCGTGTCAACTCCGGGTCACCAACGAGACGCACAACAATTTGCTGAACGGAATCCAGTAGCTTTAGGGTGTGCTCTGGCGTGGCACCCCAGATGTGCGAGCAATATTCTAAGTACGGTCTTATTTGCGCTTTGTAAAGCAAGAGCAACTGCTGCGGTGTATACATTCTTTGTTGCGAAATAGCGTACCAAGATTCTGGGAGGCTGATTTTGCGACGTTAGCAACGTGGTCATGCCAGGACATATTGCTGTTGACCAAGACCCCCAGTAGTCCGATTGAATGAAGATGAAGGGATGGTCGATCCTGCCATAATGATATCATTTCCCGCCGTATGGTAAACGTGGCTGCTTGGATGATTTTTCAATGTGCATTTGCATTCATACATCGAAATGAAAGAGACACTCATTCGATTACACTATTCCTTTGTAGGTATCGTCAAATATTTCACTTCATACATGGCCCTCCGCTCGCTCCGGGGGCGTAACCAAACAAACCTAACCCAAACTAACCCAAGACATTCCCAAATGAGGAAAAGCAAACTAAAAAATATTTGCATTTTTGACTGACAAATTTCAAT
The DNA here is from genome assembly GCA_016904865.1 of Pissodes strobi. Classification (NCBI taxonomy): domain Eukaryota; kingdom Metazoa; phylum Arthropoda; class Insecta; order Coleoptera; family Curculionidae; genus Pissodes; species Pissodes strobi. Next base: position 25,550 of record MU184258.1, on the reverse strand, counting down.
TTTTTTTTATTTCCGGCATGCCTTGGGTTAGTTTTGTTTGGTTGCGCCCCCGAAGCGAGCGGAGGGTCATGGGTGAAGTGGAATATTAAATATACTTAAATAGTAAACAACACTGTTATTCCCCATAAGAAAATGTGCAACTTTTGGAAACACTGTGCCAGGTCCCCTGTGTCGGTTACTAAAATTTCATTATTTTCACGTTACAATTTGAATATTTTCACGTTACACCTGGGAAAGTCGTAGTGGAAGTTTGCCCTTCTAGGGCAATTTGGGCTCAAAACACGGATATTTTTTCGGCTCAAATGTGGCGAATCCTCCGATTTTTTTGGCTTAACCTACTCTATAGGACACCCCTTTTCTAGCGAAAAAAAAAAGAAAATTTGCAAAATAGACACAACCTATATATCATCAGACCCTTAATTTGATGATATCTTTGACGATTTTTAACCTTTCTTATATTTTTCTTGCATTTGGTGATTATTATACGCGGTTTACTAATTTTTATATATTTCGGATAACTCTTTTAACTGAACTCTCTAAATTAAAATTTTTATTACAAAACAAATCCGAACGTTCTATAAAGAGCGTTTTGGAACATACTTGCTTCAATATTGCCTAACTTGAACGCTAGAGAATTTATATGAATTAGCTACGATAAACCGTTTTTTTTCAAATTAAGCGACGTCATCGATGACGTAAATACAAAACCTTCGGGAAACGAATTCTACTTATTATTACATATTTATGTAATGCATGATTTGATTGATTTGTAATACATACAACAAATATCATAGAATACTATCCTTATTATAAAAATGAGATATTATTATATGACATATTTTGTACTATAAGACTGTAATATAAAAAAAACTGTAATTAATTTTAACGTCTTAAACTAATCAATATTATCAACAATAATATGGTAAGAATAACCTCGTGCGACTATGGGAAGGCAAGATTTTTTACGTGCTAGTCCTCTACCCCCCTCAGTCGTCGTTAAGGTTCACTCGCTTGGCGCACTATACGTCTCATTTTAATATATTTTTCTAATGTGTGAGATCCGAATTTTAATTGTTTCTTGTCGCACACACATATCAAATGGATACACCGGGCGAAAGGGGGCCGATAAAGGGGCACGTAATCTCGAGCGGGCCTAGGGCCCCAAAAGTTGTAGATTCGCTGAGTCTATGTGTTTAAATTTATATGTATTTACCTTAAGATGTTATTTATTTTTAAAAGTCGCCCCCTTATACAGTATGTCTGTCCATTTAGTGTGCAATTTCTTGATATCTCGTAAGTTATTTCATTGCTTTTAATGTTTTTTATTTTGTCTTTTTCATCGATTTTATTGCTTTCAAATTGGCGAAGTAAACTATATGATTATGATTGTGGTTCTCAATTCTAAGCATCGTAGATAAAGTGTCTTTGTACAATTACGACACTAGGTTATTGAGACAAAGCAAAATATTTTTTGCATCTACACTGGGTGGCTCGAATTCGACTCTATGTATGGGGAACTCAAAAACCGTAAGAGATACAGTGTCGGTCAGATTAGCGCAAAATTGCACATTTAGGTGCCCAACAATATGCCGTTTAAAAAGTTTTAAAATTCCGAGTATTTCCGGAGATATCCGGAACGAAATATTGAAAATTCATTTTATTTTTCCTGGGCTTATTTAAAAACGCATTTCAAATTAAATTGCACTTTTGCATTGCGACTTTTCCGCTCTATCCAATGGTGGTACCCAGTTTGGAATCCGACGTTTCGTCTTCAAGCGGTCATCATAAACTTTCTTTTTTAATACAAACTTTAATTTTTTTTTATCGTTTTTCAGATGATATTGGCGTTATTAATATCAATACGTGTTTTTAATTTTTTTTATTCTTTTTTTTTATTCCTATTTCTATTTTTTTATTATTTATTTTGCTTTAGGATAAAAAAATAAACGAACCTGTTTATTTAATTTTACTATTTTTTATTTTTATTAAAAATAAAGGCTCGTATTTTCTACTTAACACAAAAAATAAAATCAAATATTTTTATAGAATATCAAAATTTCAAAAGTAACAAACTATTTACTATAATTACGCCAAAGCAAAATAAGTAATTAATATTTTTTTTAAATAAAACAAAAAATAAAAACACATATCCATATTACTAACGCCAATATCATCTGAAAACGATAAAAAAAGTTTTTATTTAAAAATAAAAAAAATTAAAAATTAAAAATGTTTTTAAAATAAATCAAAAAATAAAAACACATCCATATTACTAACGCCAATATCATCTGAAAAACGATAAAAAAAAAGTTTATATTTAAAAAAAAAGTTGATGATGACCCCATGAAGATGAAACGTCGGATTCCAAACTGGATACCACCATTGGATAGAACAGAAAAAGTGGTAATGCAAATGTGCAATTCAATTTGAAATCCGCTAAATAATTCCAGGAAAAAAAATTAAACGATTTTTCAAAATTTTGGTTTTTTCCCGATATCTCCGGAAATACTCGAAATTTTCAAAGTTTCTATATATTGCGAAGCTGCAATATTGCGAAGCTTCATGTGTATCATATAATTCCTATGAAACGCTGACTATTATTTCACTTCACGCATGACCCTCCGCTCGCTTAGCTAGCTCCGGGGCGCAATCAATCAAAACTAACCAAAACTAACCAAAATATAAAAAAGAAACAAACATAACCTAAAAAAACACCTGTCGGCACTGACGAGAATCGAACTCCGGCCGTCGTATCACAAGCACAGCATCTAAGCACTAGACCACCAGGTTTGCTGAAAGCAATTAACCGAAAATTGAAACCTTTTGCCAAATGTGTTCAAAACTAAGCATGCGCTGTTCCCCATCATGCGATAAAATTAATTTGCATCTTTATACAACAAAATCCCCGATTCAGGCTAGCACTACATCAAATCTAGGCAGTTGTTTTCTTTAAAACGAACTTTTTTACAGATAGTAGAAAATGTTGATCCATCTAGGAATAGCTCTGCTAATACTCATAAGTGGGAGCACTCAAGGGTTTGTATTCCCTTACCCACGTTTCCTACCACGATACAATAGTTCAATCTACACAAATGTAATTAACAGTGGATTTGAAGCCGATGAGTCCTTAGTTTTAGGTAAGAAATTATTATTTTATCAGTTTTCTATTATAATGTGAACGCAGTAGGCAATAAGCGTTACCAAGAATTATCTACCTTTCGAGCATAAAAGGGTAATTTGACACTGACGTATTTGTAGAGCACTTATTTACTTTGTTGCTTCAGAATATAATCTGTGTAGATATAAGTATATGCTCTATATGAAAGCAATTACGTTTATACCTTCAGACACTGTTAGGATTTTAGTATCAGTTAGTGAAAGTATAATTTATAGACTTCTTAGAGAAAGAAAAGATACAAATAGTTTAGTCCCTCCTAGAAAAATCTGCAAGGAAAAAACCACTTAATTTTGATGAAGATCTGTAAAGTGTAATAAGAAGAAAAGTTCACTTATTTATATTTTAACAAAGAAATCCCAGCCATAGAGAAAGTTTTAAGTGATGTGAAAGAAGACGAGAACTTACCGAAAATATTTTCAGCAAATGATAGCATTTGTTGCAGAACATTCTATTATAGTGATCGACAATTCTAAATTGCCGTCAAGCTCTTGGAAGAAATCAGAAATTATAAGCTGGTTGACCGACAAAGACATACCTTTTCAAAGCAAGATGCTAAAAAGGAAATTTTTAAAAATTACTGCAGATCATATCAAAATATATTATCGATGAAACTGCCAAAGAACATGGAATAAAAATACTGCGATTACCACCTTATCATTGAGAATTAAATCTCATTGAGCTCATATGGGCCCAAGTGGAAGGTTATAGGGCTGGAAATAATACTACTTTTAAAATGAAAGTTAGTACATAAATTTATTACTAACTCATTGAAAATAATGACCGAACAAAACTGCCGATATGCTACTAGCCATGTAAAAAAGGAGGAATAAAGAATGTGGTATCTAGACAATCTTATGGAAGAAACTGTACAATCGCTTGTTATTAATAATAATAGCCATAATAATAATGCAAATCCACTTGAAATGAAGATTATGACAAAATAAAGAAATATTTTAATATTAGTTCTGGTCATTCCCAACCTTCGCTACTTGACTGAAAATGATGCCTTTATAAATGTTTATAATTTGACGACCCTATTATGCTTCGAAAAGAAAGATGCATGTATAATAGGTAAAAACTACCTGAATTGTTATGCAAAGGCATATGTTATTTATGACATTATTGTATCCAATCTGTATATACAAATAAATAGTATTTGCACCTGCTGCTCTTTGCGGTATAATATAGGTTGTGTGTTGTCAAACATTTCTGAATAGACTACAGCACTCTATGAGTGAGATTTTCAGATGAGATATAATCAGAAGATGATACTCTTCTTAAACTCCCTCGCTACCAGGCATTTGCTATTCATATATGCCTAAAATTCCCTAAATAAATACCGAGCTGTTTCGATCTGTTCCGCTTAACTTGATTTGATGAAAGTATCACGGAATTTTAAGCACTAGTATGAGCGATATGCAGCTGATCTATATACACTTTTAGAAAGAGCATATGACTTCATAATAGTGGGATCTGGCTCAGCAGGTTCAGTAATAGCTAGCCGACTATCAGAGATACCAGAATGGAAAGTACTACTTCTAGAGGCAGGAGAAAAGGTTACAGTTTTTAACCAAATCCCTATTTCAGCGCCAGTGTATCAGGTAAGAATACTTTTTGACAAAAAGGTCGTTGGTTTTGAATGCAAAATTGAAAGAAGCGCAGGGTCAAATTTCTATAAAACGATTCGAGACAAATTTCTATAAAACGAATTTCGGAGTTATGATGGTTTGAGTGTTATGAGTGGTATGATGCTGAAAAAAAAGTTTCATCTTCCAACAGAAATTACAATTGAGAACATTTTCTCGTTTTATAGTAATAAGGACAAAGCTATCGATAATATGTCCATCCATATATCCAGCTATTTTCTGATAATAAATTCAAAAATAAAGAGGAAACATTTAAATAAAAATTAAGAATAATAAAAATTAAATTAAAATGAAAATATATATGGGCGAAATGAATTTTTTTTAGTCAGTCTTAAGATCCCTAATTTGTCGTTGAAAAATATATCCTGAAAACGTTCTTTCGGAAAATTGTATATTCAAAATAATTAACTCCTAAGAAAATATGCATTAATGCATGCATTTTCGAACGAATTTAATAAAAAATATTAAATTCGAAATATTCATGACACACACGCTGCTTAAATAAAATGTATTCCATGCCATCAAATAGATTCAGAAGTTAATGTTTCAGATTGAATTCATTGAAAAAACGTTTGTGTTATATTGTGCGTTTAGGTAATAGGCGATTACAACTGGAACTATACGATGGAAAAACAAGATGGCTTTTGTCTAGCAATGGAAGACCAATTATGTGCTTGGCCTAGGGGTAAGGCTTTGGGAGGTACAACAGTACTGAATTATATGATCTATACTAGAGGACATCCAAATGATTACGATAAATGGGGAGCAGGTAAGACTGATTTGATAATATTTACCTTATCCTTATTAGAATATAGTACAGAAATATCCGAATATCAAGAAGCATTCTTTGAAGCTGCATATTAATGAAAAGTTATTTACTTTTTGTCATATGTGATCTATATCATCTAATCCAAATGTTTATCTATAGAGTCGTTTGACATTATGTAAAAATCATCCTACTACATATTACAATTTTCTTAAAAAAGTAATTCACGATCAGAGACTATGGTAACCGGTAACTGAAGAAGATAGCAGACAGAGTATAGAGAAATCCTTTATAAATTCAGATTCAGATTCAGATGGGAATTCAAAAAACTTTTTTTAAAAATGCTACAAATGTTATTTCATTATTTATTCTTGAAAAATAATGACCACCTCGATATATAGAGCAAAAAAAAAGATAAATAATGTAATCATCGAAAAGATTTAGCTAGCATGTTTTCAACATTGAATATTTATCAAAATATTATAAACCTTCCCTTTTAGTATTATTGCGGAACGTTATCTCGCTGAACAAATATATTAAATGATTTAACCATTTAATTACGTGATTGAAAAGAAAACTTGACAGATATAGATCCCGAAAAATCCAACATTTTAAGATAACGTTACTCAGTTTCAGCAAGAAGCTAACTATAATAAATTTGAAATGATCAAGATTGGATTCATCATCGGACTTCCAAGAGCATGAAAATGCTTGTCATTGTTTGAGAATTTTAGTACTGTTCCCTAGTAAGAGAAAATTTAATAAAACAAAGAAGATAATTACTTCCAATATCCTCGCCGAAATGTATGAAAAATGTATTTACCCAGAATTTGGGTTAATTTGGGTTGTTTTTGCTCCTCGAGTAAAAATTAACATAAACTAACCCAAATTAACTAAAACTAAAAAAAATCGGACTTTGCCGTGACAGCCCTTATAGGAATGTCTATGCTTCGGGCTTTACCGGTGATACAGAGTGTCCCTGGATGAGGTTACCCATACCACAAATGGACCTTATTTTTAATTTATCGACAAAGTCATTCTTTCTAAAAAAAAAATTTGCTTGTAAAAAAGATAAGATTTGTCATTAGAAAATTTAGTTTTTGTATACAGGAAGGTCAAAATCTTAAAAAAAACTTTAATTTTGCCAAAACTTTTCGTTTTTAAGGAAAATGTCATTAGGAAATGTTAGTCAGAATTACCTTTTTAGTCATAATCCGAAATTCAAAGAAAATTTGGTTTAAATCGATTTTTCGCCATGCCTCAATTTCAATTTCCTTTTTGTAAAACATACATTCTGAGTAGTATTATTTAAAGTAGCGTTGACCATCAAACCCCATCGTCCTCCTCCAGGCTGGAGAACACCAAAGAACAAAGTCTGGAGCTGATCACTGGAGAGTAACCCAAGAAACACCATTCTTACCCCTGTCAGACTAGGAAGCACCAAAGGAATGAGTCTGAGGCCGATGCTTCCAGTGGAAGCGGCCCTAGGTGGTAGATGCAATAGGCCTACTCGCATCGTCCGGTGAAAGACCACCCCACCAGAACTCGGAAATGCTAAGTGGTTTCTCCGAATCACGTTCCGCTTCCGCGCTGATGGTTACGGGTTCCACAATAGGAATATGAACATGATGGTGCTTCCAGGTTCAAAATATTCCGGCGGCAAACTCCCCGGCCATTCGGATCTCCGGGCGCCGGGTGGCCCTGGGAGCCAGCAAAGATACCGAACCAATCTAGAATAGATTTCTGCAACATAAGAGGCCTTAATACAAACATAAATTCGGTACACCGATATCTACAAGCAAATAGACCACACATACTAGCCCTTACAGAAACACAAGGATGTTCTATAACAACAGTAAACTACCTATCCTGGTTACGACTTACACACCCGATTTAGACATAAGTTCGGAATAGGTATTTTTGTGCGAAGCGACCTTTCATGTCACCACGAGGAAACACTCGAACCGAACAACTTTGACGTCATGTGGCTCAAGTTCACCGCCAAGGGATTAACCAAGTTTATATGCTGTCTCTATCGTCCTCCGAGCGATAGAGCCTACCAAAGCTTTTTTACAATACTCTACCACTTTTGACTCAATACAGGTCGATTACCCCAATTCAGAAATAATCGTTCTGGGAGATTTTAATGCCCACAACACCAACTGGCTCAAACATCACAACAAGACCGACAACGAAGGTAGAGAAGCTGAAGCATTTGCCACCAGCTGCGGGCTTACCCAACTTGTAGACGAACCTACTATCTCAGAGAGGGGCGACCAGTACACGATTACAGTTGGTCCATCATTAGGTAAAATACTTCCGACCACAAACTTATTACAACGGTTTGTGAATTGCCACTTTTACAAAAGGATCCACCATTGCTTCGCAAAAATAGGCATTACAATTCTGCAAACTGGGACGATCTAGGGGAGTTCTACCTAGATTTTCCTTAGCTCGACGTCTGCTTTAGCACTGATGACCCGTCAGTCTGCTGCGAAGAGATTACGCAAGTAATCTCCTCAGGAATGGAAGCATATATCCCAAATTCCATCAAGTTACCGTCAAAAGGAAAGCCCTGGTTCGATAGAAGATGCGAAAGAACTGTAAGTAGGAAACAGCAAGCCTACAAGTACTGGCAGCAAAATCAGACCCGTGAAAATCGCAATTATTTTGTTGCAGCGCGAAACGAATGCAAACGGGTGATCGACGAAACTAAGGACAAACACAATCAAAGGATCAGGAATAAACATTTGCAATGCCCCAGTGGCTCCAGGAATTTCTGGTCGGTAGCAAGGGTAGTAAGTAATAACTTTAGAAAAACGTCTCACCCACCTTTGACCGACGAACGCGGCATCACGGCGACTACAGCCAAGGAAAAAGCAAACATGCTCGCCAAAATGTTTTCATCGCACTCTACCTTAGACGTCCGCCAAAGCAAGGCTCTCCCCACCATATCGAACATCAACACTACCATGGCAGAAATCAAGTTTCATCAGCATGATATTCGTAAAATCCTTAAAGAACTAGAAACGCAAAAGGCATCAGGACCGGACGAAATACCCTGCCATAGTGTTAAAGAACTGCGCCAACGATCTAATATCCGTTTTTTCAAGACTTTTTCCCTGTCTTACCCAAAAGGGAGTTATCCATCTTCTTTGAAAGTCGTCCGAGTTCAACCTGTTCCAAAAACGGCAATAAAACCACGCCCTCAAACTATTGCCCAATTGCCTTGCTTCCCATAATCTCCAAAGTCATGGAACATGTAGTCAATCAGCAACTACTCAAGTACTTCGAGAACAACAGAATAATCAGCGTTAATCAATACGGCTTTCGCAAAGAGAGATCGACAGGATATATTGGCCTATGTCACTCATATATGGAGTAGGACAATTGAGAACTGCGGAGAGTCTCGAGCGATTGCGTTGGATATTTCGAAGGCATTCGACAAAAATCTGGCATGACGGATTACTCAACAAACTGCCGTCCTTCGGACCGCCAGCCTCTCTTTGCAGTTGGCTTGCCACTTTCCTTAAGAACCGATCTCTGCACGTTGTAGTTGATGGACACATCGCAGACACATTCACGATTAATGCGGGCGTACCTCAGGGCGCAATACTTTCACCAACTCTGTTCCTCATCTATATTAATGACCTGCTGACCGAGACGGATAATCCTGTTTACAGTTTTGCAGATGACAGTACCCTTGTCTCCCAATTTAGATCAGAAAAACCTTTACAAGCGACTGAGACTTATCACCGCAGACAGGAGCAGATTACAGCAATTAATCAAGACCTGGAGAAAGTTCAAACTTGGAGCGACAGAAATTTGGTCCAGTTCAATGCAGCAAAGACCCAAGCAGCCACGTTTACTAAGAGGGCCGATACGGCGGACCCTAACATCATTATGGCATGATCGACCATCCTGTCATCCTCGTCAATCGGACTACTGGGTGTCTCGGTCAACAGCAATATGTCCTGGCATGACCACGTTGCTAACAGCGCAAAATCAGCCTCCCAGAAGCGTGGTGCGCTATTTCGCAACAAAAAACTGTATACACCGCAGCAGTTGCTCTTGCCCTACAAAGCGCAAATAAGACCGTGCTTAGAATATTGCTCACACAACTGGGGTGTCGCACCAAAGCACACTCTAAAGCTGCTGGATTCCATTCAGAAGAGAGCTGTGCGTCTCATCGGCGACCCGGAGTTGACCCGGAATCTGAATAGTCTGGAACACCGCAGACATGTGGCCGAGATATCCCTGTTTTACAGATACTTTCACGGCAAATTATTCCCAGGATTTGGCCCGCCTCATCCCTTCCCTGGCAACACCTGTCAGACAGTCACGACAGACGGCAAGAGCGCACCAGTTCGTCGTACATCAACATCTTCTCACACACACCGCTCGTCGAGCGAGTGTGTGTGCCACTGCAATAAAAAAAATTTACAGTTTTTATTCAACATGAAATCCAGGCGCGGATCCAGGATTTATCTGAGGGGAGGGCGATTTAGAGTAAAGGGACAAAACGCACTAAGAAAAAAAATAACAAAAACAATTATTATATTAAACATTTGAGTGGGGGGGGGGGGGGGGCGAAACCCCCTTCGCCCCCCCTCTAAATCCGCCACTGATGAAATCCGCCAATTTCTACACACTCTTCTAGTCGTCTTCAACTTACTATAAGCAGAATAAATCGTCTTTTCATTTATGTTTATAAACATTTTCTCTTAAACATCCTCAAGAAAGCCACCTCAGGCCCTTAGATCGGGAGACCGAGGCAGCCACTGTAAGAGACCATACCTACAAGCCGCCAATCCGTCTTGTTGAAAATAGACTGCGTCTGTATTCTAACTTTTCTTATTCAAACTCTGTCCAAAATTAAGTATTTAACATTTCTAAGCAAGAATTTTGATTAAGGTTTTCCTGAAAAATGTATGCACCATACATTTACTATATTTTGACTTCGGATTGTCTTGCGCCTAGAAGCTGCGATGATAAAATGGAATTGTGCTGAATGTAGAGTCATAAGAAAAATAATATTTATGTAAAAATGTTTCCCAAAATTCTTTCCCGTATATCTAAACAAAAATTTAACAGTTTGTCATTTTTTTTTCTAGAGTATGATCTTTTTAGATTTGAATGGTTTAAAATTTCCTTTTAAACCTCTTTGGATTTCAAATTTGCTTATGTTAATTTCCAAAAATCTGTTTCTTAAATATTTCCGGACGTTCTGCTACTGAGTCCAAAACCAGCACTCATCATCATCTTCATTGTATGTTTTCTTAGGCTTTTTTAGATTTTCCGTAAATTAGGTAGGTAGTTTAGGCTTGGGCAAAAATTAGATTTTGACCTTCCTGTAAGTATACAAAAACTAAATTTTCTAATGACAAATCTAATTTTTTTTTATTTTTTTTTATAAAGAATGACTTTGCCGAGAAATTAAACATAAGGTCCATTTGTAATATGGGTAACCCTATCCAGAAATACCCTGAATATTCCTTTCAGTGTTTTCGTGTATCGATGATCCACTCTTGCTTTAGTCAGTTCTTCAAGGCCATTGTTCGACTGAGTCAAAAGCCTCTTCAAAGTCTATAAAATCCAGAACATGTGTATACAATTGTCTATTACATCATTATATTGATAGTAAGTCAGTAAATGATCAGTAGATCAGCTGACCTGAAACATTTTTTTAATCCAGCTTACTGAACTGGCTAGGGATAATCGAGTTTGGAAGCTCATCAGCTACAGATTATTCTGATGAATTGAATTGAAAAGCTGATAAAGAAGACTTATAAGTCAGTAATTTTGGAGATTGGTCTTATCTAGTTTTTTTGAAGATAATTGCCAGTCTTTCCGCTTGAAAGCATTGACTATGCAGTATTAGGTCTCGGCCCTCTTTTATCATATCGATTACAGTTGCGCCTCTCCGGTGCTTTACTGCTCATAAGATGTATGTATCTTCTTCTTCTTAGGACGCCGCGCCGTCTCCGCACGGAGGTTGGCGATCCAATTGGCTATTATTGTGCGAGAAACCGTAGCTCTGAAAATTTCTATGGATGTCCGGCCGAGCCATCTGCATAGATCTTTCAGCCATGAGTTTTGTCTTCGACCGACAGACCTTCTTTCTTCGACCTTTCCCTCGATTATCAGGCGGAGGATCTCATAACGCTCACCTCTCATGACGTGACCCAGATACTGTAGTTTTCTCTCATTGATTGTTAGAAGAAGCTCTTTGCGTTTTCTCATGCGCTCGAGAATCTCTAGGTTGGGCCTACGTTCTGTCCAGGAGACACGGAGCATTCTTCTGTATGCGTACATTTCAAACGCGTCGATTCATTTTTATATGGTTGCGTCAAGGGTCCACATCCATATAAAAGGATAGGAAAGACGTAGCAGCGTAGCATTCGAGTCCGGAGACCAAGGTTAAGGTTGCGGTTTGTCAATATTGTCTTCATGTTGTTGAGAGTTTTCCTTGCCTGTTCAATTCTTGCCTTAATCTCGACCTTTACGTCGCTGTGCTGGTTAATGAGCGTACCCAGATATTTTAGGGACGACACCTGTTCTACGATCTACACGGAGAGATCGTAGAACAGGTAAGATGGCGTGTGTTTGTGTTTTTGAAAATATTATCAGCTTGGTCTTGCAGGATGTATTCATATAGAAGCCGAAACGTTCACTGTGTTCTACGATGCGGTCCATAAGAAACTGGAGTTCTGCTAGGCTGCTTGCTATTACCACGGTGTCATCAGCACAGCGAATATTATTAATGTAGCTGCCATTGACCTTTATGCCATCATCTGTTTCTTCAAGGGCTTCACTAAACACTGCCTCTGAATAGAGATTAAACAGGAGGGGCGACAGGATACATCCCTGTCGCACGCCTCTTCTTATTTCTAGCTCTTCTGATGTAGACCCTTATTCAATTCTGACTGTTGATGTTTGATGCCAGTATAGTTCGCTTATGATACTTAGCTTTTGCGCGTCGATCCCAGTGGATTTAAGAATCTCAACCAATTTTTGATGTGAAACGCAATCAAAAGCTTTTTTGTAGTCAATGAAACATGCGAATACATCGACAGTTATGTCCCTGCATCTCTGGGTAAGCACATTCAGTGAGAAAAGGGCTTCACGTGTTCCTATTCCGTTCCTAAAGCCAAACTGAGATCGATCAACCAAAAGCTCACACCTCCTGTATATATACGGGTATGAATGACTCGTATAGGAACACCTTTAGAACATGGGACATTAGGCTGATCATGCGATAGTCGTCACACTGTGATGCGTTGGTTTTCTTTGGCAGAGTAACAAATGTGGACTTAAGCCAGTCTGATGGTATAAAGTTATTTGTAATATGTTATAATAATATTTACTACTTTATTCACATCATGCTCTTTTTTCCCCTGTGTGTCTTTGAGGACGATAATTTGGTTTCGTTTAGTCGGTTACCAGAATTTATGCTTTTGCTGCCATTTGTCTTTATCCTTTCTTCTACCAGTTTTTCGCAGCGTTGTTTGCAGGTATTTTCTTAACAATTTCCTTTGTTCCTGTTTTTTTCCTGTAGGTTTCGTTACTTTTTATTATCCCTGCGTATGTATTGTCCTTCTCTTTATCCAGGATTATGTTTCGCCTGAGATTGGTTTTGTAGGAGGTGCCACTTCTCTTGAAGCTTTTGTTTGGGTAAAGATTAATGTTTTAATGACAATCAATAGTGAATATGTCTATTTGTCCCCCTAAAACCAAACCCACTGGCAAATCGGCGAAGACTTGCCAGTAGGTGCATAAATAATAAGCATAATATTGAGAGAGGGATAACCCGGCAATTGAGAAGAAAGGTTGATATACGTACATTTATAAAATTAAATATAAATATAGGTCAATAACTTAACGATTTGATTTTTCTATGATCAGAAATCTACTCTATACATCCTATAGATGCCGCGGTGTGCGCGAAGCACTTCGAGAATAAGTAAAATAAATTTAAATGGCAGTCAATAGTGAATCTGGCGAATTCAGCAGACCGTACTTCTTCTCAATCAAAAGGTCTGAATGCCGATAAATATTCAACATAAAAATGAGGAAGTTGACTACTTATTACTTTCTTATCACGCATACACCACATTCAAAGGCTATTTTTAAAGAAAGCCGAGAATGGTCGTACCAAGACAGATTATTTTTACATTACAGAAAACCCAGGATGGTCGTACCAAGACGTTTTGCCATATTTCTTAAAATCAGAAAACTGTAATCTGGGAACTAAATGCGATAGCCCATACCACAACACTGATGGAATGCTAAGCGTAGAGCAACCGTACTATAGTGAGCTAACTGATCATTTCATAGCCGCAGGTAAAAATTCTTATTCTTTAGTATCTGCTTTCAAATCACTTCACATGGATGAAGGTATTGTTCTATATCAACTTAAACCCTACTCAAATGGCTTAAATATGCTTTATCTGTTTGTATATATGCGTGTGTTCTTGCGATAAGTTTTTGTAGGTCTGATACATGTATGTTTCTTAATCGGGAATTGTTTCAAGTGGTATAGATCCTATGGGCGACAGTCCTGAATATATAATAAGTACTTTCAAGTTGCAGGACAAGAAATGGGATACAATGAAATAGACTATAATGGCAACAGCATAATCGGCTTTTCAAAAATGCAAGCCACCCAAAAGCTCGGCCGACGACAGAGTGCTGCATCTGCCTTTTTAAATTCAGCGTCACATCGAGAGAATTTAAAAATTATTGAAAAAGCAGAAGTGAGAAAGGTAAATTAGTTAGTTCCCAATTGGGTCACAATAGATTTTACAGGTGGCGATGGCATATAGCACGCTTCCAGAAAAAATCCCAGTAATCTAATGTAATCAGTGATGTGAACTGGTAAATTACCGATAAATTTCCGTGGTAATTTACTGTAATTTACCGTAAATAACCAAAAATTTATTACCGTAATTTACTAGAAAATTACCGGTTCTTGTGCTAAATAATTAACGTTATTTACCGTAATTTGCCGTTATTTAGCGTATTTTGTTTTAATTTACCAAATTTCCGTATGCGACGTTTGTCAGCAATATGAGCAGTATGCGTTCGGGGATTTACGGAGCCGGACCGGGATTTACTGTCGACTGTCGCGAATAATGTGAATTCGCATCGTTTAAAATATGTATTTCCCCGGTCTTAAGAATTAACAGGATATTTGCACTCTCTAAAGTAAAACGAGTTGTAGGTCGCAGTCGATGTTTTGGTTATAGCTTATAGCATAGTATACCTCCTAATATCTTTATGGGAGTCTGAATATGAATCCGACTGTTCTGAATAGATGGTGAAATTGAAATAGTTGATCTAGATATCCCATTTACTCCAGCTCATTGTGATATGCAAATATAAAAAAGAAATTCTTTAATATTTAGGTATAGGGGATCCCCCGTTTCTACTAACTAAAATTTCACAGTACCTTCTTAAAAGACCACTTAACCTAAATATAAACAAGTACGAATTTAAGGCTTTCTTAGATTGTACCTACGCTACAAACAATTAAAATTTAGTTGATGGAGACGGAAGTTTGACATTCATTTTGTTCTGTGTTGTTTTCGTTTTAAAATTAAATAATATTTAAGGAAAAAGCAATGTTTTATTCATAAACAAATGAAGCAACTCTTTGTCCTACACACCGTAACTTAATTCCCAAGTGATAATTACGTGACTATGACAAGTTATTTTTTATACATGTACAAGTCCATGCTTCTTTGAAAAAATAGCAACTTTTATTTGTAAACTAGTGCACGCCGGGTGCGTCTCTATTTTTTTCAAATGGACGTTTCCAAAAGACAGTAATACACACAATTTACATTAATTTACGAATGGAGATCGTTAGTAGTTTACGGTAAATTACGGTAATTTATTGGTATTTATCAAAAATATATTACGGTTATTTACCATAGTAATTTACGACACAAATTTATTACCACGGTAATTAATTTTGGTAATTAACACTCGTAAACTACCACCGTAAATAACCAAAAATATAAATTACGGTAATTTTACATCACTGAATGTAATTGAAATTGCTTGAATGAAGCCTTTTCTGCTACACTACTTTTAACATGATTTCATACTATTGAACGTAAGCATTCTGCAATATCTTCCGAGAAGATGCAATCATTACAAAATCACATTATTTATTATAATTATTCGTAATAACGTGTTATTATTATGAAGACAAAACGAATAATTAAAATGAGTCTAACCAAGAGAGGCCATGGGAGGAGTAAGGTCAGCGGTGACCCACTTTAGGAATTTTACTCGCATTATACACGTTACGCCGTGATTATTTTTTTTATAGATTATGGTAATTGCTAAAATACGTGTGAAAACGCCTTTAATGGTAATGACAATAAAAAGCAATACATTTAAATTTCACATTGGTGGAAAATCGATGATTTTATATAACTTGTAATTTCCAGATTTTGATCGACCCAAGCACAAAGACCGCCCATGGTGTTGAATTCGTCAGAAAGGGACAGATGTTCGCTGTAAAAGCAATTAAAGAGGTAATTTTAAGCGCTGGAGTTCTAAATTCTCCCAAGCTTCTGATGTTGAGTGGAATTGGGCCCAAAGATCACCTAGATGAATTAGGTTTGTATTAAAGCTTAAAAATATATTCGAACCGAATGTATTTTACTCAAGAAGAATTGTTGTGAGAAATGTTTTAGACTCAAATTGCAGATTCACCACCGCATGATCTTTTTAATTATCGAACAATGTGTGTATAACCAAGATAAACCCTTTTCGTTTAGGTATACATCCGGTTATTCAAGACTTACCAGTAGGACAAAAGCTTTATGATCACATAGCTTTTCTTGGCATGATCTTCCTGATCAACAAACAGATAGAGCCACCTTCGAAATTCTACGAACCTTTGTCTGCTCTAAATTGGCTAGTGAGGGGGAAAGGATTTTGGACATCTTTAGGAGGTAAGGAGCAAAAACAAACTATTTGTTTGTTTGTCTAAATTAATCACAACTCAACTCTATTCCCGAAAGATTCACTCATGGATCTCAACTTCTGAGAGTTTCTTCAAATGCCTATGGTTATTTAGTACCTCCAAAGTAAACTTTATATTTTTTCCTAATCTAAAATGCAATTGATCAGCACCTCCTAAACCGATTGGCGCATTTAGATGCACTATCTAATAAATTGATGTTTTTCAATGAGTCGCACTTTTCATTTTGACACCTTGGTAATTCAGGTACTAGTAACACGATATGAATATGATATAGGCAGGTACTTAAAAGGAAAAGGTAACAAATAGCACATAATAATTATCATAGTTTAACTTTCATCACATAGATGTCAGGGATTTCTTTCTCTAAAGTCATATTAGGGACATTCTTTACGCAAAGTAAAGTTAGTAAAATATTTTAAAGACTGTCTGGGGTATGAAATTATTTATTTACCAACATTAAGCAAAAATGATTCTCTACAAATGTGTATTATTTTCGGTAAAAATGGGCTGTATTGGCCCATCTAATTAAACGAATGCTTTTTATCTTAAAATTGGTTTAAACTACTTACTCTAATACAAAAATGTAGGGAAAATTGTTATCCAATTTTGGAGGTTTTTGAGTCGTGTGTGTTAGAATTTAGTATGGTAGACAATTTCCGAAGACGCTGAATAAGAATATCTAGAATTGTATATTTTTAACTAAGACGTAATACTTTTGAAAAAATACACTCCAATTTATTCAATAAATCCGTACGTAGAATATGTTGCAATACACAAGGAAACAAATTGAAAACTTACAATGACTATATTTGCTACACAGAAGATGTAAAAAACCAAAAAAGCAGCGTTTCTACAAAAACGCGGAGGAAGTAATATGAGGTATTTCCGGGGTGGGTGAAGGTGCCGGCTGCTGAAGCTTTAAAATCTTAAACGGTACGACCCCACTTGTGACACCTCTCTGGAAAGCTTATTAAAAATGCTTTCCAAAATTAATGAGATTAAAGCACGAAATGTTAAAAAAAAATCAGAAAATGTTTAAGAACTTGCTTTTGGAAAATTTGACAGGAAAATGATGGCAAATTATGAAAAAGCCTATTAAAACGTTATTGTAATGGCTAAAATTCTCTAATTTTTTTGCGATAATGCTTTTTGCTCTTTTTTGTATAATCTTCAATAAAATTTGCATCCTCTAAAATGTAACGCCCTTGCTGTTGTCCATCATGACAAAAACGTCAGCCACATGTACGTAAGTAATTTGGCTGTAAAATTTCAAGAAGCTGAATCGATTGGCAACAAAAAAAGTTTAGGATTACTGACGCGCACACTCAGTATCCCCAAGAGTCAATGTTTTCTTGACCAAATTATAGAGCCCTCGATTATTCATGAACATGAAAACCAAAGAGACTTACAAGGCAATCTAAATTTGAACGAAGATCTTCTACACTTCCAGCAAGATGGTACCTTCACACTATGTTGCTGTGGCAAGATGGACCAAAATTATACAAACCAGTGGATTCAGGATTGGCAGAAGAGGGACATGGCCGCCAAGATCACCGGGACTTACTTCTATGGACTTCTTTTTATGGGGTTAGTTTAAAATATTTCGTCAAAAGTTTCATAACATTTTGTACTTAAATCTCACTAATTTTGGTATCGCTGATACGCATTTTTGGTAAGCTTTCCAGAGGTGCCACAAGTGCCGTAGTGGCATTTAAGATTTTAAAGTGGATGTGGGTAGTGCTTCAGGAGTGGGCGAGGGTGGTCTGCAAAATACGTCATTTTTATTCCGTCGCGTTTTTTGTAGACATGTTTCTTCATTTCTTGTTTAGTGTAGAAGATATAACCGTTGTAAGTTTTCAAAATGTCACTCTGTACCGGTTACCATTTAGGTATCTACAATTTGTAATCT
>MU184257.1:124836-153099 GCA_016904865.1 Pissodes strobi | reverse complement strand
GCATATTCAAATTTAAATATGTGTACTAGTTTAGGTGCTAATTTTGAATATGGTCCAAATTTCAAGCCATTTTTCAAAAACCCATTAACAAATGAACCATGTTACATTTTCTTTGACCTATGTCATATGATAAAATCAGTGCAAAATGCCTTAGGCGATAAAAAAATTATTGAAAGATGGCCAAGGAAATTTAATCAATCAAACAATCATGCTTCCCACACTCTCCAAGCAGACCCCATCAATGTGGTAGTCGAAGGTGTGCAGATTCGTTGTCCTATGAAACCTCATAGTCTTACATTTGCTAATATTCAACTCCAAACCATTCCTAGAGCAATCAGAAAACTTATCCAAGTCTCGCTGAACCAAGACACAGTCATTAATATCAGCAACTTCCCTAAATATCAAGTCATCACAGTAACACAGAACTTCACAGTTCCCAAAGCACTGCATGATATCACTCAAGAAGCAGTTAAAGAAAGCTGATGAAAGATGCCCTTCTGAGGGACACCCGACGAAACTTTAATGGTTTCCGACAGGCAGTTATGGTTTTTGACAGTTTGTTTCGGACCTGAGAGGAAACTTTGTATCCAAAAAAGTAAAGAGCCATAGACACCCAAGGCTGAGAGCTTCTGAACCAATATGTTTATATTTACCCTATCAAAGGCCTTGGAGAAGTTCATAGTTCATATATTTACGTAAAAAACACAATACTTTTATAATATTGTCAAAAGATTAATATACCTACATACATGTAAGGAAACAAGTTTACAGAACACAATATTAAAATACTTCACGTATACACAGATACAAAATATGCACATTAAAAACTTTAAAAATCCAGCTCTGTGACCTGATAGCTCATGAATTCCTCAATTGAATAAAAGCATTTTTCTATAAGAAATTGTTTTATTTTATGCTTAAAGGAATTTAGAGGAATATTTCTAACATTATGTGGCAACTTGTTAAAAAATGTAGGAGCATAATGGCGTGATGCATTCCAGGAGGCTTTTAAGCGCAAAAAATCGACTTGTATATTAAGGCATTGACGTGTATTGTGGTCTCTTGAACCGAGGTATAGCCAGAGAGGTTCTTTCGAAGATACAGGAGAGCTTCAAGGATGTATTGTGCTGAAAGTGTCAAGATCTTTAGACTTTTGAAGAAAGGTTTAGCATTATCGCGGTATTTAATTCCAGCTATTATCCTGATATGCTCTTCTCTGCAGGCCAAAGACACGAGACGCGTGCGCCGAATGTCCCCAGGCCCCGTACACGCATACAGAATGGAAAAGTCCGTAATATGCCATTTTTAATGTTTCCATGTCAACGATTTTTGAAATATTACGAAGAATGTATGTTGCTGAGCATAGTTTTTTGGATTTGTCAACATGACTTTCAAAGGTCAACTTTGCATCCACAGTTACTCCCAAGAATATGATTTTTCCAGAGTTTTTTTAAGAGAACATCATGGTTTCAGTTTTATTTAAGTTAAGGGTGGCGATCATGACAGTCCATCTAATTTTCGCCCAATAGCTCTTCTGCCTGCAATGTCTAAAATCGTTGAGAGGTTGGTGAAGGTTAGAATGATTTCTTTCCTGAACAGGTTTAATCTTTTGAGTCCTAGGCAGTTTGGATTCCAAGAGGCAAAGACCACTGGAGATGCTGTATTTGACCTTCTGCGTGTGCTCTACAATCGGCTTAACTGCGTGAAGCTGCTGCAGCAGTGTTCTGTGATGTCTCCAAAGCCTTTGACAATGTGGATCAGAGCATACTGCTGTGGAAGTTGGAGAGATATGGCTTTAGAGGCTCGTCCTTGTGCTGGTTCGAGTCCTACCTATCGGGTTGTGTTCAGAGTGTCAATTTCAAGGGCTGCTGTTCAGATGAGCAACGCATTTCTCTGGGTGTCCCCCAGGGCTCTGTCCTGGGGCCTATACTATTCCTTTTATATATTAACGACTTGTCTCTATTATCAATAAGAGGAGAGGTAACTATGTTCGCCGACGATACCACCATTTTATGGCATGAAAAAGATGTAGAACAGCTGAAAAGGATCTTGGACGCTGACCTGATTGGACTGGTTTGATGCAAACCATCTCAGCCTTAATGTTTCTAAGACTAACTTATTAAGTTTTTAGAGTTCTATGGATAATGTACTCTTACAAGACGAACCCATCCAGGCACAATATTCTATTAAATTCTTAGGTCTTACAATTGAGAGTGAACTCAAATTCCGTGAACATATTATTAGAGTTAGTGGTAGAGTTTCTTCTGGTTGCTATGCTCTGAGAGTGATATCAAAAAATTTAGATTTTCACATAACAAAAAATGTTTATTATGCACTTATTGAGTCTCACCTTAGCTATGGTATTTGTTTTTGGGGCTCAAGTCCTGGGTATCTTTTCAACTCACTATTTGTCCTTCAAAAGAACCCTTTGTGGAGTAAGGAATTGAGAGTCTTGTCCGCATTTTGTAAGAAATAGGATATTATCGCTCCACTCTATATATCCTACAAACGGCAAGTATTGTTTTTAAAAAACATAAGAATGAAATTGTCGTAAGTAATTCTTTTGGAACACGCCTGACCTACACCTTCCGGCTGCCTATTCCACAACTGAGCAGGTGAAAAACTCTTTTATTTATATGGGGAAAAAACTATTTAATCATCTATCTCTTGAAATTAGGTCTATAAAATGTGTAATTAGGTTCAAGAAAGCTGTTAAAAAATTGCTAGCCGCTAGAGCATACTACTCTCTTGACGAATATTTCAATTCTGTCTTTCCATAAGTTCTCTCTAATATATTGTTAATACATATTGTCAACTAATTAAAATCATTAATTAAATATCACCCTGTCGCAAGTTTGAACTTGAACTTGAAAAATGTTATATAAACATTCACTGTTAATTATAAACAATTTGAGCGGTCGACGGGAGCGACTTTAATCCTTAACGATGCAGCCATCAGCATTTTGTATCATATAAATACGCAGGCAAACGCCAAGTTAATGAGACTTTCGGGTCTCTCCAACCGCTCAATTTAGTTGCTGGGCAGTACACAGGTACGTCCACTTCTAGTTGTTCTATCCCACAACCCCCATAACTGAGAACACTTATACACAGGTATAAGGTTGTCAGGTCCTTACCTAACCTGGATGAACAAATGCATAGGTATACGGCATTCGGGGGCTACTAAAAAGTATAGAGAGAGTCGAATTTATGAAGTATCAGAACTTCTAGTGAAGGGATAGTTTTTGGGGAGTTTCAAAAAGTAGTGAAAGTGCCTTAGCAATTTGTGATAACCTAAAAAGACTTACCTTATAAATATCAGAACAAATACCTAAATAAAAGACAACCCGCTGAGATAAACTTTATTAATAAAATAGTGACGTCGCTTGCTAGACAAACTTTGAACTAAGCCTCCCTCGAGAAGACATGCATTTCATATTAATTGGGTGTAGTGTAAACTCTTAATTCATCTATAATCTTAAACACGCCTTTATTAGTATACAGTCTAACCGTTGTTAAGTTTGTTTGTAAATAAACTTGTTATTGTTTTTATCGATGTGTCTCCTTTATTATCTCTTCTCAACTTGACGTAGTGCGTTCCTAAATCTGAGTTACTCTCCTACACGCTAAGTAAGGCGTGTCGTCACAGATAAAAATACAAATCGTGACAATATTTTTATTCATGTTATTTTTGTATATTTTATATTTAATTTTGCTATGTTTTGTTTGTTTATTTTAATTTTACAAGGCTTTGTCAACAACTAATGTTATGATAATAAAGCTATTTTTGAATTTGAATTTGAGTTAATATATAAAATATTTGAAAGAAACGAATCAGTAGCAGTCTCAGCCGGCCCATCTCAATTCTTGCTTCTTCCATAGATTTTATAGTTATCGTCAGCAAATTCTACAATCTTGCATGATCGCAGGGCACTCGCAAAATCATTGACGTAGATTAGGAACAGCAAAGGTCCCAAAAATTGATCCCTGGACAACACCATGCCGCATAACCCTTCAAGGTTCACAAATTATGTGAACCTTTCTTATAATGTAGAGTGTTTTTTAAATTTTGATGTGACCGTTGTCGTTTTGATGTTGTTTGTGCCTCTTGTGGATATCTTTTGTTCCAACTGACAAGTAACACTGATGATGGCTAAGGCCGAAAGCGCTCTGTTAGTCTAGTGGCTCCCGGAATCTTTGTACTTGACAGTCCCTTTTGAAATGCCCAGTCCTGCCGCATCTTAGCACTGATTTATAGCGTTTTGATTACATGGTCTAACTTCTGTTGGCTCCCGGAATATCCGTACTCGACAGTCCCTTTTGAAGTGTCCAGTCTTGCCACATCTATAGCACTGATTACGGTTGTATGGCCTAACTTCTAGTGACTCCCGGAATTTCCCCGTGGCCTGAAGAACTTCGGTTAATTTCTTCAAAATGCCGCCCATTTCAGTTAGTTCACAATTGTTCACCAAATTTTCTTCCTTGATGGATACGTCCCTGATTGCTGGCTTAGAGATGTTACAGGCCGCCTCGATTTCCAGAGCTCTACCCAAAACTTCACGGCTGCTATCAACTTTGGCTACGCGTAGCATTTTCTGAGTTTCTGGATCTCTAATACCATCGCCGAAATATTGGGCAGCAAGTTCCTCTTGAAATTCCTCTGTCGCTCCCGGGTAGGCGAATTGAATGAGACGTCTAATGTCTGCCTCAAATTCTTGGAGGTTTTCACCAGGCTTCTAATGTCGGGACTTAACGTGTGCCTGATACAGTTGTCTTCTATGTTGGTCTCCAAATCGTTTCTCCAGGGCAGCTGCAAGTATGTCATATTTCCCTTGTTGGCTGATGGGAATGGTCTGCAGTAGTTCCAGGGCAGACCCACGAAGCGCTACCATTAGTGATGTAGCAATTTCTTCGTTATTCCAATCGTTGGCAACAGCAGCGGCTTCAAATTGCCTTCTGTACATTGTCCAGGATGTTTGACCGTCATACGTTGGAGGTTTGATGTTATGTCCTGTGGCGAATAACCTCTCGGTGGGTCCTTGATTTTTTAGTCTGATAAATTCTGCTTGTAGATTCCTCATTTCTTGCTGTACGTTTCCTACTTCTTTTTGTACACTTCCAACTTCTTTTTGTACATGTCCGACTTCTTTTTGTATATCACCTACTTCTTTTTCAAATGTTTCGTCCAATATTTTCTGTAATTTTCCTTGCTCGCCTACCACTACATCCAACATCCATTTCTGAAGCCGGTCCTGTTCTATTTGCCTTTTATCTTCTTGATTTTGTAAAGTTGTCTTTAGCAGGTCCAGTTCTGCTTGCCTTTTATCTTCCAGGTCTTGTAAAATTTTCTGAAGTTGGTCCTGTTCTGCTTGCCTTTTGTCTTCTTGATCTTGTAAAATTTTCTGAAGCCGGTCCTGTTCTGCTTGCCTTTTGACTTCTTGATCTTGTAAAATTTTCTGAAGCCGGTCCTGTTCTGCTTGCCTTTTGTCTTCTTGATCTTGTAAAATCTTCTGAAGCCGGTCCTGTTCTGCTTGCCTTTTGTCTTCTTGATCTTGAAAAATTTTCTGAAGCCGGTCCTGTTCTATTTGCTTCTTTCTCTTCCCGATCCGCTCGCCTCTCAGCATTTAAATTATCCATAAAATCGGCCAACATTTTATTTATTTGTTCCATTTCTGCCGCTTGTTGCCTCGTATTGACCATAGAATTTTATAAAATTTTCACAGAATCCACCAATCAAACGGTCTCGTTGACTTACTTGTACCCTTTTCTTTCCTCGAAAAATACTTCACAAGTCCGGTCCTTTCACAATCCAACTTCTGACACCAAATGTTACGTTTTTCCCGTGGGTTCTTAACAGAATTACAACTTTGCTATTTACAACTAATATTCTCTTTATTCACTACCACTGTATACAATTTAACACTCTATACTACTCTTATAACTTTACCACTAATATCTATTCAACACTCAATGATTAACTGAACTGAACTATCCGACTGACTAACATTCGCCTTAGGTCTGCTTATATATAATCTTAAATCTATCACGAATATTCGGGAAGCATTCCGAGGCCACTCTATATGATCTCGACGAGGCCATCGAGATAATTCCAGCGATCCCGAAACTTCGCGTCCGGCCGGGCGATGAGTCATACAGACAAAGAAGCGAGGGGCACGGCGGCTAGTTGTATAAGGTAGCACAAAAAGTTCGGATGGTTGTTAGGTTAGCCGTAACAATATTATTGGAAAACATATGCCTCTTCTCTCGAAAATAAAAGATCGAAAGAATTATTATGTAGCACCAGCAACGGATGTAATAAATATTTGTAATAATGTGAAAAAATCATAAAACAAAATTTATACCGCATTCGCTCTAAAAATATTCAATCCATAGTTGCTAATGAAATTATGGGCAGAGTGGGCCTTCCCTTTGACACGCCTGAGATGAATGAACGTATACTGAGTCAAGATTTATTAGACAATCATAGAATACAACTTTGTAAATTAATTATAGATTTGTACATAAATGTGAGATTTTTCCATGAAGCGAAACAAATGTCTAAAGAATAATATATAAGACAAAAATACACTAAACTTATTTTATTTAAGGGGCGATAAAATTACAAGTGACAATATCGTGTTTTATTTATCTTTTAATAAAAGGTAAATAAAACAGGATATTGTGACTAGAGCCCAGATAAACCCACACCAGATGCGAAAGGTCGGCCAATTCCTCGCCAGCCAACTTTAACCTTGACGTGGCGGTTATACGCGGCCTGCATCAAATAATCTAGGTATAATTATAGAATTGTTCTTCAAAATTAAAATAGTTGGTCTGCACCAATTAAATGAAAACGTGTTTTGCTAGTGAACTGGTTCAGGAAAAATTAAAATTTGCAATAGCCATTCACTTTCTTTTTTCCCAACAGGCGGTCATGAAAATCTTGTGTTATTATGGCTGCACTGACTTTTTTACAGAAATTCCCCTAATACGCTTTAATGTATGCCGATTTAAGGTTATTTGAACATTGAAAATGTTTCTGTTATCCTAATATAGGGCCTCAAATCGGGAAAAAATGCATGCTACATTTGCCACATGACGTCATATGCATGAGAGATCGTGTTGGTTAGTTTATTTAAACTTAAATTTGATCATAAGGTGTCGGAATCGGTTCAAATGACTAAAATAAATTGGAACTAACTGATACTAACCCAAAGGTGATTGAACGACTAGCCAAAAGCACCAAAACGGGCTAAAACGTATCGGAACAGGTTACAAATATTAAAATAAGTTAAAACTAACCAAAACGAGCCAAATTTTAAAGATTATCCAAAACTAACCAAAAACATTAAATTTGATTATAACATATCGGAAGCGATTCAACCGACTAAAACAAATTGGAACTAGCTAAAAGTAACCGAAAGTTGATTATCCTAAACTAACCTAAACCAAAAGCAAATAAAACCACCAAAACGGGCTAAAATGTATCGGAACAGATTCAAAATATTAAAGTAAGTTAAAACTAACCCAAATTAACCGAATATTAAAACATTAAAATTGGTTATAACGTACCGGAACTGGTTCAAATGATTAAAATAATTAAAACTGAAATCACCCGAAAATTGATTGAACGATTAACCAAAAGCACCAAAAAGGGCCAAAACGTATAGGCACAGATTAAAAATTTTAATGTAAGTTGAAATTAACCGAAGTTTGGCGACTAACTTAAATTCACCAAAAACATTTAACTGGTTGTTGAAACCGGTTCAAATGACTAAAATAAATTGGAACTAACTGAAAGTAACCGAAAGTTGATTGAATGACTAACTAAAACTGCTATGTTGGGGTTTGGAACCTTCGGCAACATGCACTAAAACAGTTTTATCCACAATACCGAAACAGAATTTTTGCAGTCGACGCGAGTTTCGCTAACCATGTTAGCACCATCAGGAGATGATCAAGACTAGTCTTAATGGTTAGCGAAACGCGCGTCTAGTGCAAAAATTCTGTTTCGGTATTGTGGATAAAACTCTGTTTTAGTAACCAAAACTAACCAAAAACCAATAAAATTGGTAATAACGTAAAGGAGCCGGTTCAAATGAGTAAAATAAATTTAAACTAACTGAAATGCATAAAAGTAATATCTATATATGTTGCTTTGTTGCAGTTTTTTTCTTCTTTAATTGTAGGCAACTATTTGTATGTTCAATTTTTTGTATTCTTGTTTTGTTATTATTTTTTTTCTCGTTTAACATAGTCTCACTATCACTTATATTGTTTCTTTTAATTAAGTATTTTGGTTGTTTTTATCTATATTGTTATTGGGCTTAGCCAGTTGCATGGATTATAGTAAATAAATAAATAAATTAATTAACCGAAAGTTGGTTAATTGACTAACCAAAAGCACCAAAAAGTGCTAAACCATCAAAACAGATTAAAAACATTAAAGTAAGTTGAAATTAACTTAATTAGTGACTAACTAAAATTAACCAAAAACATTCAAATTGGTTATAAAGTATTGGAACCGGTTTTTGGTTACTTGTGATTAGTTTTGGTTAGTCGTTCAATCAGCTTTCGATTGGTGTTGGTTACTTTTAATTTATTTTAATCATTTGAAGCGATTCGGATACGTTATAACAAATTTTAATGTTTTTGGTTAATTTTTAGTTGGTC
Source organism: Pissodes strobi (assembly GCA_016904865.1). Taxonomy (NCBI): domain Eukaryota; kingdom Metazoa; phylum Arthropoda; class Insecta; order Coleoptera; family Curculionidae; genus Pissodes; species Pissodes strobi. Next base: position 144,426 of record MU184257.1, on the reverse strand, counting down.
GCCAAAATTAGATTAATTTTAATTAATATTTTGCTGCTCCTTTTAGTGCTTTTCGTTAGTTTTGGTAAGTCATTTAATCAACTTTCGGCTAATTTCAATTTTAATTAATTTTAGTCATTTGAACCAGTTCCGATACGTTGCGTTGGACCCAGTTTTAATGTTTTTGGTTAGTCTTCAAAATTCGGTTAATTTGTATTAGTTTTAACTTACTTTCATATTTTTAATCTATTTCGATACGTTTTAGCCGGTTTTGGTGCTTTTATTTACTTTTGGTTAGTCATTCAATCAACCTTCGGTTATTTATTTTAGTCAATTGAACAGGTTTCGATACGTTATAACCAATTTAAATGATTTTGGTTAATTTTAGTTAGTCGCCAAAATTCGGTTAATTTGGTTTAGTTCCGATACGTTTAGCCCTTTTTGGTGTTTATGGTTACTTTTGATTAGTTTTGGTTAGTCATTCAATCAGCTTTCGGTTAGTTTTAGTTAGTTTTAATTTGTTACAGTCATTTGAATCGGATTCGATACTTTATAACCAATTTTAATGTGTTGGTTACTCACACTCAACTTTAGTTATTCGCCAAAATTTGGTTAATTTGTTTTAGTTACTTATTTTAATACCCTTAATCGGTTCCGATACGTCTTGGCCCTTTTTGGTGTTTATGGTTACTTGTGATTAGTTTTGGTTAGTCATTCAATCAGCTTTTGGTTAGTGTTGGTTAGTTTTAATTTATTTCAGTCATTTGAACCGGATCAGATACGTTATAACAAATTTTAATGTTTTGGTTAATTTTAGTTAGTCGCCAAAATTCGGATAATGAAAGTTTCAACTTACCTTCACATTTTTAATATGTTTCGATATGTTTTAGTCCATTCTGGTGCTTTTGGTTAGTCCTGGTTAGTCGTTCAATCAACTGTCAGTTAATTCCAGGTAGTTTTAATTTATTTTAATCATTTTAACCAGTTCCGATACATTATAAACCATTTTAGTTTTTTTTTGGTTAGTCACCAAAATTCAGTTAATTTGGGTTAGTTTTAACTTACTTCAATATTTTTAATCTATTTCGATACGTTTCAGCCAGATTTGATGCTTTTAATTAATATTGGTTAATTTTTTTTATGGCAGTGGCACCCACGCTATAGGTAGACCCTATGGCACTCGACGAGCGGTGTGTGCGCGAAGATGTTGATTGACACGGCTCTTGGTTAAGGTGGATTCTCATGCGTCCGATATCCGACGATACGATGATCCGACAGTGTTTCTATTGGTTAAAATATTCATCTTCCTATTGGTTGGATTGACAAGATTTTCGTATCCAAATTTAACAGGCAATTTGACATTCTGCTCTTTTATAAACTAACCTGAAGTAATAATTTTGAACGAGACACAGGAAGAATTCCCAGAACTTTCATTTATTCAACACACAGTTAGAGGGACCCAAAGATAAGTTTTAACCGACAAATGTACCATGATCTTGCCCTTCGTACTAAACTGAATTTACCTTAATATAAGTGCAAATCCATTGTTTATATAATCCTTATACAATGATAAATCTCTCGCCAGGAAAAATCGATCCACGCACACGATTCGTCCGGGTTAATATTAATTAATATATTAATAACATTAGTAGATTTTGAAATTGTCCCTACCAATCCTCAAATAGTACAAACATCAGTCCTGATGGGTTACAGTCTCATTTCCTTTTATAAATTATGTTAAGCATTTTGCTGTGCTCGATTTTTATAAGTATTCGGAAGCCAAAATCTTTTACATTGATTGATTTGTTAATATGTAGTAGCAGAGGCAGATGTGATACATATAACACATTATACAAGTAAACAAAACAAATAAAAAGTGAGGTTAAGAAACACACGATATCGGACAAAAGTTAAAATAATTTTAACTCCATACGACATCGGATGATTTTAAAAATATTCGGATAATAATTGGCGCCAAAATATTCTGACCAATAGGAGCTCCGTCGGATCGTCGGACATCGGACGCATAAAAATCCACCTAGTCGTTCAATCAACTTTAGGTAAAATTCAGTTAGTTCCAATTTATTTTAGTCATTTGAACCGGTTCAAATTGTAAGCATTTTTAATGTTTCTGGTTAGTTTTGGTTAGTCACCAATATTCGGTTGACTTGGGTTAGTTTTAACTTACTTCAATATATTTAATCTTTTTCGATGCGTTTTAGTCCGGTTTGGTGCTTTTGGTTAGTTATTCGTTCAATCAACTTTCGGTAAAGTTCATTTAGTTTTAATATATTTTAGTCATTTGAACCGGTTCCGGTACGTTATAATTTTAATGTTTTTGGTTAGTTTCGGTTAGTCGCCAAAATTCGGTTAATTTGGGTGAGTTTTAACTTACCTTAACATTTGTAATCTGTTCTGATGTTTTAGCCCGTTTTGGTTAGTCATTCAATCAACTTTCGGTTACTTTCATTTAGTTCCAAATTATTTTAGTCACGTTATAATCAAATTTAATGTTTGTGGTTTGTTTTCGTTAGTCGCCAAAATTCGGTTCGTTTTGGTTAATTTTAACTTACTTTAATTTTTGTAACCTGTTGCGATAGGTTTTAGACCGTTTTGGCGCTTATGGTTAGTTTTGGTTAGTGGTCCCATCAACTTTCGGACAGTTTCAGTTAGTTCCAATTTATTTTAGTTATATGAACCAGTTCCGATACCTTATAATCAAATTTAATGTTTTCGGTTAGTTTTGGTTAGTCACCAAAATTCAGTTCGTTTTGATTAGTAACTTACTTTAATTTTTGTAACCTGTTCTAGTACGTTTTAGCTCGTTTTGGTGCATTATTTGGTTAGTTTTGGTTAGTCGTTCAATACACTTTCGGCTAGTTTCAGTTAGTTCCAATTTATTTTAGTTATTTGAATCGATTCCGATACGTTATAATCTAATTAAGGTTTAAATAAACAAACTAACACGATCTCTCACGCGTATGACGTCATGAATGTGGCAAATGTAGCATGCACTTTTTCACGATTTGAGGCCCTATACTAGGAAAACGGAAACATTTGCAATGTTAAAATGCATTTTTAGATTGTCATGCAGAATTGGTTGGTTAAAACAAAAGTTCCGATATCATAATAATAATGGTCAATATTCCGGTGGACACTGTATAACATTAGTTGGATTTAAGAAACATTTAACTACAACATTGTATCTGCCAGTTTTCAGATTTAATTGAATTTCGTGCTTATTCGATTTTAGAATATGCAATAAGTTTGGAAATAAGTGTGCGGGAGTGTGCATTAAACAACATTTATACATATATTTTTCGCCACCGCTCCTAGTAGAACAATTCAAATAAAGGCACTTATAACCAGGCATTTTTAACAAAAATAAAATAAAGATTAATTATTTTTCGTAACACTCTCGGACTAAACCACAAGCCTCGCGTGGCTGGCGTTTAGAATCACACTACAGCTTACCCTGACTATTTCTTGGGATGGCTGGCCATCCCAAGGAGGCGGAGCTTCAAACGAATTTTTGTTTCATGCGTTAGGCGGGAGGTTTCGCATCTGCTGTGGGTTTATCTGGGACTAGAGACCGACCGAATTTCGGTTTTCGGCCAAAATGTCATTTTCGCCAAATTTCGTTTTCGGCCGAAAAAAAGACAATTTTCGGCCGCAAAGCCGATAAAAAATTATTGGTGGTCTCGTCGCTCGTGTCACTTTTGCTGGCTGATCAGGATCACATAACAGTCATAACACCTTTAGGTGGTTGCTTCCGTTTCGCTCTCGGTTGAGTCAGCACGCTGCCGGGTGCACGGTCAATATTGACCGTGTGCCGGGTACACCATGGCAGGATGGTGGGATGTTCGTCGAACTTCGAGGAATACAATGATAATAATAAAGGGAAGGGAATACGAATCGAATAAGTTATATATGACCAACGACGAAGCATTTGCTAGAAGGCAGAATGAGTTTTGATTTCTATTTCGAGAAGTGAAGAAGCACGTGGTTCTTCTCCTGATATTTTATTTGTAATCTTATTGGTTTTTATCTGAAATTTCTATAAATGGTGTCAACGGAAATTTGAAATTTGTTTTCGTTTTCGATTTTAAACCGAATTTCTGTTTTCGGCCAAAAAGGAACTTTATTCCGAATTTCGGTTTTCGGCCGATAAAGAACTTTCTGCCGATTTTCGGTTCCGGTCGAAAAAAAAAGGTTTTCGGTCGGTCTCTACCTTTTAACCCAAAAATATATAAATGAATATCTGAAATTACATTCCGTTTAAAAATTAAGGTTCATAACGTTTTTTGTAATCATATGTTGCTTTTCAATTAATTCTATTCACCAAAACGTCTATTCATTTTTGGAATATCATTAAAGTTATACCGTATACGACAAATCAATTTCCTAAATTATATGGTTTATGAGTAGGGCGTTTCACACTATTAAAGTCTAGCGAAGCGATAGCGGACGGCTAGGGGTCCGTGACCGTACAGTGGCTTTTAATTTTTTTAAGGTTATGTTTCTAAACAGTGTTTTGTTGATTTTGGGTAAGCACTTGGGTGTTTTCTTGATTTTGGGTTAGCACTTGGTTAGTGTCCTTTTCTTGAGCCCCCGAAGCGAGCGGAGGGCCATGCGAAAAGTGAAATATTACTTGATGTAATACGAGCGCGTACTTTGTCAGCACTTTCTACGATATATTTTGCTCTCTACGTAGCAGTTTACACACATTTTCCATACGCTTCCGCGTGATTACAGCGACTCATGTGGCGCTTTAGAAATCTTGCCAAATGAATTGAATATCTTACTGTTGCTTCCCGATGGGATTTAAGTAGAAATACTACGTGTGAATGGTGAATCGTTGTTAGAAAAGATATAAGATTCGATTGTCGTACTAGTTTTTTATTTTCTTTTTCTTGATTTTGGGCATGCCTTGGGTTACTTTTGGTTAGTTCTTGTTGATTGAGCCGCCGAAGCGAGCAGAGGGTCATGCAAAGCCATAATAATACCTATTATTCGTTTCGTCATTGCGCATGTGGCATCGAAAATTCCGCCCCATTGCTAGACGCTTGTGGAAACAAGCTTGACATACGATTCATCCTATTAAATGTACGAATCTTGGGTTACGTCTCCCGTAGCCAGCGGTGGGTTATGCGTGAAGTGTAATATTAGACATTTTTGTCAACAATGTGATGCATGACACTGAAGCCATGTCGTACGGGCAACGATAAGTCTGAAGCTAGCCATAAATGTCATTGAGGTAGCAGAAACCAAGAAATATAAAGAGAAGAAGATTGGCACTCGGTCTAGGTGTCAGGGTGGTTATGTAAAGAATAGAAATATTTAAAATAATTAGATATATTGTCGCCAATCCCATAAAAAATGGCTAGTCTCATGCGAACTAGTTTGAATAAAGTACCACTTAAGAACAGCAGTAACACACTATTCGCAATAATTAATTCGCAACTGGTAAGAACAATAACAAGTAAATTAGATGATCTACCACCTAAACCAAAACCATGGAACTACAACGAAAAACCTTTTACTTTATTGCAATATTTCTACGATAAAACCACTTCTAGATTCGATGAAAATACGAAGGTAAGTGAATTATTTTTCACTAGATTTGTATGGCCTTATACTAGTACTTAATAGTTTGTATTGATTGATGAAGAGCTAAGTTGGATTTGTAGATTTACATAACAAGCATAGCAGAGTCATAAGCACATAACAATCAATGGTCAATAATAAATGGGCTCGTGTTATGTTAATGCATGCCCCATAAACTGAGAATTGTCAAGTGAGGCTATCAGACTGTCTTATTTGTGTTAACCTAAAAAATAATTAGTATTCTAATGTGGAAGAATACAGGGTTTTGTTTTCTGCATATGATACTTTATAAAGAATAATGGATGATCAAACGGTATTACTGGGAACCTTTTCCTTTACCATTCTAAAACTGTTGGTAGGTACAAGAAAACTGACATGTAGATGAGCTAGAAGGTTTAAAACATATAAAAGGATGCTGTTAAATCCTTTATGTATTTATTTATTTATTTCAAACATACGGGCATAGCCCAATCAGTTACAGAATCAGGATAGACACTATAACAAACTAAAACTAAGGATAACTAATAATACATAAAAAGGTAATTATTGATAAAATCCAAAATATAATAAAACTGACAAATACTTAATCAGAACAATAAAATACAAAAAATAAAATACCTATAGCCAATGCAAAGCAATCAACAAACCACATTATTATTGACATTTTTAAGGAACTCTTTCAGTCTGTGCAGTGATAATATATTAAATAAATCTAATTTACAATTATTACAGCTTTTCATTAACCTATTTAGTGCACTGTTCTGGCCGTAGAGAGTTGAAGATCTCTCTGTGTATTTTTTTAAGGTTATGTTTGTTTCTTTTTGTATATTTGGATTAGTTTTGTCTCGTTGCGTGCCGAAGCGAGCGGAGAGCCATGCGTGAAGAGTTATCAGTACTCTAAAGTGACATTAACCCACCACTCAGAAGCGGCTTTGGGGGGAGTTTGAAAAAACTGTATAAACAATAACGGTACAGCTAAACTATTCAAACATCTACAAGTTTCCCTATAGTTCGTTCCTAACATAATCCTAATTATTCTCTTCTGTGTAACAAACACTCTATATGCATTCTCAACACATGAATTCATTTATTTACTAGCAGTTTTCAAAGTTTTAATATTGAATTTGGTTACTATTTGCTGTTCTATATACCTAATAAAAGTATTGTTATGTAAAACATATTATATTTTGTTTTCAGCTCATTGTAGTAGAGGGTCCTGTGGCTGCAGGAAAATCAAAATTTGCAAAAGAAATTGCTAAAGCTTTTGGAATGCTGTATTTGCCTGAAGCAAACTTAGATATGGAATATATCAATAAATATGGTTATGATTTGAGGCAATTGGACTCTCTATTACCACCTGATTGCAGAAGTTTTGATGTTATGGATTTCCTGAAAAACCCTAAGCATAAGTTAGTTGCAAGAATGCAGATTCAACAATTCATTGTTAGGTTAGTTTCGTTTTTATCTATGATACCTAGGAACACATCTTTCAATTAAGTTTTCACTAATTTAGTAAATATTCTAGGTTCTCCCAATACATTGATGCTTTAGCTCATATAATGAGCACAGGACAAGGTGTTGTTTTAGACAGATGTGTTTATTCTGACTTTGTATTTGCTGAAGCCTTGCGAAGCCAAAATTTCATTTCACAACCAGGTAATATCTTATCTTTGTATTTATCATATCACTTTGTCTATTATTCGACCTGGTAATGCTGACATATATCCCAAATTCTGAGTTCTTTGCTTAAGCCAATATATCCAGTTCTGTAGAGTCTCCCACACAGACACTGTGGCTCGCGGGATTTCAATGTCTGCCTAACTGTTAAACAATTTTGAAGGTGTAGAGAACTGTGGTCGAAGTGGATTAAACAAAAATGTGGAGCATAAAATTTGAAGATTTGTTTAGTTATACATGGCCAGAATACTATCTGAGAATAGGAATTTGAAAATGGACTTGTATTAATCAAAAAAAAAAAACATGGCTACCAAATCTTAACTCGTGATCTACGTATATATACATGTACTGGTCGCGAAATAACTTCATTAAATTTATTTATTTACAAAATCGTTGAGTTTCATTCAGGACAAGACCAGGGGCGCCTGACATCCTTTTCATTGTAATATTAATTTCGTTTGGATCAATATTCCAATTTTTCTAAAAATATCTGCTTTTCACCAGTGTAAAAACGTGATAACAGCGCCATTGTTTTTGAAGGTAGGACATTCATATTTGGCATGAATGTTATTTAGGGATGAACCAAACGATATATATAATAAAATTCAAGTTATATGTTACAGGGTATTCACATGGCAAAACAAATAAGTCATTTTCAAATTTTGATGTGTCACTTAAGTTAAAATTAGTCATGGATTTTCCTAAAAATGAACTAATCGATATGATTTATATACTTGTCGAGGCGAAAAAAATTTTCTTCTGGCAGTGAGACTTTATGGGGCAAAGTATCCCAATAGGCCTGTTGCGCGTAAAACCCTTTTAAATGTGTTAGCAAGATATAATGAATAAGATGATACCTACCCTTAAGGATGCGGCCAGCGTAACATGTGTGCTCCGACTTGCTCGTCGGCGTGGGAGTGGGTCAATTACTTACTCTTGACCAGGGCGCCACCAGTTTGAAATATCCAAATCCGCAGACCCAAACAGGAAGATCCTTGGTCCTAAGAATCCATAAGGGCGACCCACAATCGACGATTATCCGCTACACAAGGGCGATTTAAAGTCTAGACGACTACTAATTACACTTGTTTGGCTGAGGTATTTCAAAGCAAATAAAAGACGGTCACGTTCGTGCAGGTTTAAGTTTATTGGCGTTCGTTAGGTTAGACAATAACGTGTTGTCATATTTCTTTCAATAAACCACATGATATAAATATAAAAACAGGTAAAAAAGCTCAATTGGAAACAATTAATAACTTGATATATGCTCACGAATATTGAACTAGATCATATCAGATGTAACATTATGACGTAATAAATGATTTCGGAAGATCAAAAAAACAATTCCAACTAATTAAAAATAAGCGCAATATGCATAAGGTATCTATCGTCACATCAACTAATAATTAAAAGTTATCAGGATAATATTTCTTACTATTAACTCCGTTGCGCGTGTACCATGGTATACGTGTCGAAGTTGTACATGAATAAACCTTAAGATTCAGTTTATGAGATACCGCTATGTAAAATTACTATAATCAGATATTTATTCAGTCAGAACGACAATGTGTATCATTTATCACAATATAAATTCAATATGACAATGATGAAATATAGCATAAAAAAACCTATGGGCATTAATTGAATCAAACTAGTAAATATCGCAGTTATTTATATACGCATTGGTAAGCTTTGCTTACACTTAATCAGTTCCAAAAATAATTATATCAATACCTCGCAGAAAGAAATAAAAAGACGCTGAAAATATCAATAACCTGCCAGTAACATTAGGTAAGAAGATCACAATTATAACCTAAACTTATCTTTACTAGTCTTCGCCGATATCATCTCCGGCCTTCTGCACGCGGACTACTGCTAAGCAACTTGGGACCCATAAACTCTCAGTGGCAATTGAGGTAATTCCATACCTCTATGACTACAGTCGGCAACAACGAAACACCACCAACTGTATTGACTGGCAGTTATTTGGTTAGCTAGTTAAACTCTCTCCAAGCAAAGCTTGCTCCAAACCAAAACTAACTCCAAATAAACAGCTTCAGCCAAAAGTAGCTCCCATAAAAACTGGCTCCCGGTAAAACTGGCTCCGGATAAAATGGCTTCCCGAAAAAGAAAACCCTAACTACGTAGGGTTTTTCGATGGTAATGACACAAACGCTTTCTTCTACAGGCATTCCTCGAGGAAGGAAACGGCGTACTTTGTTGCAGAATCCACTGCACGTGACAAGTTACTAACCAAAAATCTTGACTTTCAGGCAAAAACCAACCAATCAACAGTTAAGCCATAAACTACAGCAACCCAGCAACTATGCCACTTTATACCCGACATAAGTATAATCCCCCTTAGGGTGAATTAAAAATTCTTAAACTTTTTATCAGGCGGACGCACTACCTCCTTTGAGGGTTTTCTGAAGAAAGAACGAAATCTAGGATAATAGACGAGGATTAAGGGTGGAATCACTGACTTTATTTGACCTCTATCTGTTACATGTTTTTCATGCTAAATTGACATGTAACAGGCGCACACCAACTAGACAATCCGTTCAGTGCCTAATGGAACGGTTTGATGCTAGTGGTACCGTCGAATACGAGAAACGGAAAGTGGTAAACCGGAATGCTACTGGCGAGGAAAAAGAACTGAAGATTATACGGCAATTTCAAGATAACCCTCAGGTTAGTAACCGTCAAGTAGCGATCTTATGTGACACATCCCAATCAACGGTTATTCGCACCACAAAAAATATAAATACCATCCCTTCCATATGGAACGACATCAAGAACTTCTGAACCGTGATTTCGAACAACGCGTAAATTTTTGTACCATTTTAAACGAAGCAATAGATAACAATGCAAATTTTTTGTCAAAAATAATGTGGATTCTGTGAACGTTTTATAACATTCTATAGTTAATACAAGGCAACAAACGGCAGAAATGGAGCAAATAAATAAAATGTTTGCCTATTTTATGGAAATTCTAAATGCTGAGAGATAAGCAGAACAGAACCGGCTGCAAAACATTTTTAAGATCAAGAAGATAAAAGAGCGGGAAGAGGATGAACTTAGAAGGCAAATGACTCCGGAAGAGGAGGAACGTAGAAGGCAATCGGATAGGGAGAGAATGAACGTAAAAGGCACGCAGAACAGGATCGGCTTCAGAAAAATTTTCAAGATCAAGAAGATAAAAGGCAAGCGGAGGACCGGGAAGGGGATGAACGTAGAAGGCAAGCAGAACATGACCGGCTTCAGAAGATTTGACAGGACTAAGAACATAAAAGGCAAATATAACAGGACCGGCTTCAGAAAATTTTACAAGACCAAGAAGATAAAAGGCAAATAGAACAGGATCAGCTTCAGAAATGAATGCTAGATGTAACTGTAGGCGAGCAAGGAAAATTACAGAAAATGTGGGACAGGCAAAATGAGAAATTTGAAAAAGAAGTAAACAATATACAAGAAAAAATTCGAACTATACAAAATGAAGTTGGAAATGTACAAAAGGAAGTCGGAAACGTGTTCCAGAGTCGATCTTGGTCTATTTTCTGAACAAAAAGAGATGCGCTCTTAGGCACTGAAATTTACCATAGGGCTAGTTCTAAAGTCATTTTGTAAATAAAACCAAAAGCTTTAGTATCATATGAATATTTTAATAAGTTTCTTTACTTGAAAATAACTAGAAGCTCATAAATACACAAAATATAAACACTGAATAATTGTACGTAGTCAGTGCAATGATATGAACAATATCAGTCGAGGCAAATTTCGACCTTGAAAAATATGACATAAATAATACTCTTAAAAACTAAAGTATTGCGTAAACAGTTGTAGTACTAAACTAATGTATGGTTATAAACATAACCTTGAAACTATGTACAGTTAAATGTCTGTTAGAGTTCCTGTGGAACAACTACTTATCAACTTTGTTAGCTGATTTAGCTTTGATATGAAATATAATAATATACAAGCAATAATAACAGGATTAATATTACCTTAAAGTCCACCTAAAAGCTAATATGTACACTATGAACACCACTGACGAGAAACGTTCAATGTTCAGGATATTATCGTCAAACACTGGGGGAAAGTCACTTGGAAAAACACTTGCTAGGCCTATTATTGCTAGCTTCTATGTACAATGTAGCTCGATTTCTTGCAAACAAGAATGACTGGAATGTAGTAGTTTGACTCTGGTATGCAGTTAGTGCATATGGCATGACATGAATGCCTTGTGAATGCGGCTTATTGGTACACGCATGAATGATTGTGAATGCGGCTTCTTGGTACACGCATGAATGATTATTAAGCATGCTATGCAGGTAGCATAGGTAAGCTGAAATCCGCGTATGGGATGTAGCCTTGTGATAGCTTGAGTATATTGGCAGACTAGTGCCGTTTAATCCTCATATGAGAATAAGGCATGAGTAGGTATGCAGACTAGTGCAGACTGCAGAGTAATCCTTATATTAACATAAGGCAAGAGTAGGTATGCAGAGTAATCCTTATATTAGAATAAGGCAAGAGTATAGCAATCCAGTGGTATACTGGTAATATAGAATGTCCCATGGGCAAGACCATTGGGGACTGTACTGCGCATGGTACAGCCTAAGAGAATTAGAGATCAGTGGGTCTCCATAATGGCAGTCAAGATGCCGATAAATACCTTTTTGTAGGCTTTGTGAGGATGTGATTGAAAACATGTTCGTTTACTTACTTGAGATTCCGAGACTATGCTCGATTGAGTGTGGTTTGAGACAGGGCTCGATTGTAGAACTCCCATGGATGAGACCAATTGGGACGCCATTGCCCGGCGTGAGAATAACGGCAGTTAGGTTACCGATAAATAACTTATTGTAGGCTTGATGTGACGATGACTATGGCAGGATATCGCTATATCACTTGAGTAACGAACTAGATAGATTATGAGGTCTCAAAACGTGAAAATTTCCCGGCATGGCGGCTAGCGCCAGCCGGCTAGAAACGGGGGTGCGCCTTTTGCGACTTACATGGTCGAGGTTCGAGATGCTACTCGCTCCTCTCTACTGAATTCTAGAGCGTGGGAACTAAAGCAACTTGAAGAAGTTGTTACCGCCCCTTCTGGTGGGAGAAGATGCACCGCTTCGGGCATGGAAAGGGCAATAATGTAAATACAGATATTGTATAAAAACTTAACATGACCGGTTGTCTAAATTAATATTATGATTTTTAACACAAATCCGGCCGAAATACGTTAACTGTTTTTTTATTAAAATCCATCCTTAAAGATCATCAATTTAGGAGCTAACTTGATTACCTCCGTTAAGAGACAGTGATTGGTCGACTCGGTCGCCGGGGTATAACGGGAAGCGCTATGATTGGTCAGATAGCGTAGGATATGCTGTCAGTTTCAGATGAGTAACCGTGGTTACATCAGATGGCGCTAGTAGTATCGCATGTATTTTAATTTGTTTGGAATGCGAGGACAGTGCGTGGAATATTAAATTGTATAAATATTAAATCGTTAGATTTGAAGACGTGTTCAAAAATGGTTTTTGAACAAAACGTACCGAAAGAAATGAGGACTCTACAAGCAGAAATTACCAAACATCCTGGACAATGTACGAAGCCGCTGCTATTGCCAAGAGAAAATGGCTACATTACTAGTGGTAGCGCTTCGTGGATCTGCCCGGAAACTACTACAGACCATTCCCATCAGCCAACAGTAAATATGACATACCTCTAGCTGCCCTGGAGAGACGATTTGGAGACCAACACAGAAGACAAATGTATCAGGCACAAGTAAAGTGCCGACATCAGAAACCTGGTGAAAACCTGCAAGAGTTCGAGGAAGACGTTAGACGTCTCATTCAATTAACCTACCGGGGAGCAACAGAAAATTTCAAGAGCAACATGCTGCCCAATATTTCGTGGATGGTATCAGAGATCCAGAAACTTAGAATATACTACGTCTAGCCAAATTTGATAACAGCTGTGAAATGTTGGGTAGAGCCCTAGAAATCAAGGCATAACATATCTAAGCCAACAATCAGAGACGTATCCATCCAGGAAGAAAAGCTAGCGAAAAGCCACGGGGCGATTCCGGGAGCCACTAGAAGTTAGGTCATGTAACCGAAATGTTAGAAATCAATGCTATAGATGTGGCAGGACTGGACATTTCAAATGGAACTGTCGAATACAAAGATTCCGGGAGCCACTAGAAAATAGGCCACGTAACCGAAATATTTCAAATCAGTGCTATAGATGTGGCAGGACTGGGCATTTCAAGAGAGACTGTCGAATACAAAGATTCCGGGAGCCACTAGAAGATAGGCCACGTAACCGAAATGTCTCAAACAAGTGCTATAGATGTGGAAAGACTGGGATTTCAAGAGAGACTGTCTAGTATAACTACTGTCTACATTTCCATCCAGAGACTAGGAGTTCAAAGTCAAGTCAGAAAGAATTACAACATAATTTTAAAGTAAGCACAGGGCAGGAAGATTGCATAATAATACAGATGCTTTATCCAGAAGACCATGCGAGTATAAGTATAAGCATTGGCAAATAATAGATCAACGCGATGGAATTACCCCCATTAGGCAAATTCAGTTGAGGTTGATCAGCAGTGGACCCCAAAGCAACTTAGAAAGGATCAGCTTGAGGATAGTGGACTAGCACTACTGCTAAAAGCTAAAGAAGAACATCAACCAAGTCCAGGATGGAGAGATATTTCAACTAAGCGATTTATTTTTAAATCTCCATGGGATCAGTGGGACTCCCTGGTAGTTGAAAATGGACTTCTTAAACGAGTCTGGGAAAGCACCGATAGAAAAGTAGTGAATATGCAGTAAGTAGTACCAAGGAAGAGGGTATCGGAAGTCCTGGAAGAAGTCCATCATGGTGCTTATCTCGAAGTGAACAAAACGATTGACAAGATTCGCGATAAATTTTACTGGATCAACTACTGCCAGGATGTGAAATCATGGTGCTGGCAGTGTTCAACCTGTGCCGTAAGTCAGGGACCCAAAACAAGATCTAGGGGAAAGATGAAACAGCATAATGTGGGACTACCGTTTGAACATATCACCAGTGACCGAGTGAAGACTAGATATGATCTCAAAGCTGACTCTACGGGATTTTAGATGAACACTAAAGTCTGGGTATATAATCCACAAAGGAAGAAAGGAAGTTCCTCCATGCTAATATCAGTATGAAAAGAGCCATATACAGTCTTCAAAAGAATTAATGACGTGGTGTATAGAATTCAACGTAGCCCCAGAAGCGAACTGAAAGTTGTCAACCTTGACAGGCTCAAAGCATATCACGGAAATGAAGCACCTGATCGGGATGATCAGGTTTAAGAGGGAAGCAATGTCACAGCTAGCGAGCATCCGAATGTTTTTGTGCTACCATATACAACTAAGCTTGCCGCGTCTACATTTTTCCATATGAGTCATCGCCGATCGAGAAGGTTCCCGATATAATGCGGCCGGGCGAGAAAAATACAGAAGCCGGCGAACGCTTCAGAATTAATCCCGAGACCTAATCTACTCGATATAAATAGAGCGCAGAAACCGTGTTGTTTTTAGTTAATCATTAGTGTTTAATTGTAAAGATCTATTAGTTGTAAAGTTGTAAGAGTAGTTTAGTGTGTTGAATTGTATCCAGTGATAAAGAATAAAAAGAGTATTATTTTATAATAATGAAAGTTCTGATTTTGTCAGAACCCACAGGAAAATCGTAACAATAGTAATTTTCAATTAAAAAATTAGGAAAGCGCGAAGGACTCAAAATAGTATTTATGAACATACAATTTATGAGAAAAAACTGGTTCTTGTGCAATGTTTGGTGATCGATAGAGGCTTTCCTTTATGAGATATAAATGGGAACAATAGCTTTTTTTTAAAAAAGGCTCTCAAGGTACTCATATCGATTCTTTGGAAACAGAGATCGGAGTCATAAGGGACCCTCAATGCATAGTGATCGACCTGAATTCTTAGTTTGCTCAGGTGGGTGGAACCATTGCCGTAGAATTGGAGGATGAAATCCGTTTTTTTGGGAATAAGATGTGCAACGAGGTTGGTTCTGTTAA
The DNA here is from genome assembly GCA_016904865.1 of Pissodes strobi. Classification (NCBI taxonomy): domain Eukaryota; kingdom Metazoa; phylum Arthropoda; class Insecta; order Coleoptera; family Curculionidae; genus Pissodes; species Pissodes strobi. Next base: position 129,080 of record MU184257.1, on the reverse strand, counting down.
TAACATTTTTGTAAACCCACTGACGAGCAGTAAATAAATGAAACCATATTGGAACTAAAAATTCAGCCTGTCTTAATCATAAGTGTCTTTTCAAAGATTATTGGAAAAATAATGAAAAAAAGAATTATTGTCTTTTATGGAGAAGAATGTGACAGTGGAAGACTTGCAATATGGGTTCATAAAAAATAGCAGCACCCTTTGTACTCCGGTCGATTTTGAGTATGTTTCAAGAGCTTTAGATGATAAAACCCTTGTTGTGACAGTATTCATAGACTTAAGAAATACTTTTCATGTGGTTGACATGCAAATTTTATTAAATAAGTTAAAAGAAATATTGGTTTTAGGGGTGTGGTGTATGATCTGATTAAGACTTACTTGCTTAAAAGAAAATAATGTTATACTTGAAAATACTTGTAGTCTGTTTGAATCTGGTACATTTAGGGTGCCCCAGGGGTCGGTTATCGGGACTCTCTATTCCCTGTGGTGTGCAGGCCTTAAGGCAAGATATTTTACATTTGAGGATGACACAGGCCTGGTTAGTAGATAATGCGCCACTTTAACCAGACTTGCGCAGACGACTACTGCGCAAGCGCCAGCAAAAACACCGTGAATTTCGCGACTTGGGCTATGGCATATTTATATAAAGCTGTCCGTCTTTATAAAAAGCTGTCAGCTGTCTATAAAGCTGTCTGTCTAAAAAGGTGTCTGTCTATAAAGCTGTCTGTCTGTTTAAAAGGCTGTCTTAGCTGTCTATAAAGCTGTCTGTCATAGACAGCTTAGATAGCTTTATAGACAGACAGACATCTTTTTAGACAGACAAACAGCTTTTCAGACAGACAGCTAAGACAGTTTTTTATACAGACCGACAGCTTTATATAAATATGCCATAGCCCAAGTCGCCGAAATTCGCGCCAGTCGCGGTGTTTTTGCTGGCAGCTGCACAGTAGCCGTCTGCGCAAGTCTTGTTAAAGTGGCGCATTACCTACTCTGGTTTATACAGGAATGGAGGAAATGACCCTGAATCAGGAAGTTAATGGGGATATTAGTTTGGGTCACTGACAATCTGAACTATAACTATAACATCAAATAAACTTTGAGATGTGTCGGTGACACATGTAGCTGCACTACTAAACTGAGTGAGCATTTATGTTCAAGAGGCTGTCAAGAAAAACAAAGCCAGGATTGTTTGCACAAGCAATCGACATCGAAAACCAGAAATTGCAATTGGCATTATTAATCAAGTTAGATTCTAGGGTGTCTAAGCTCATCTGCAGAATAGCAGATGTCAGTTTGTACAATGTCCTAGTTCTAGACTATACTAATTCATAACTATTCCAGCGCATAATTATTCATTCTCAACGCTCAAACGGAATATTTCGAATTATTGTTCTTCAAATAATAATAAAGTCCCAAACGTAAATAAACCACAACTTGGAAAGCTACATCACGTTTCTGACAAACCTCTGATAACAATTAGATCCCTCCTTAAAAATTCTGGAAAGGGTGAAAAATTAACAAACTTGTCGGGCATTATACGGCAAGCACTAACAATTCCTAATTTTAGTTTTATAAAAAAGCTATAAATTATAAATATCAATTATAATCAGGAAACAAAATATCATGATCCGTGTTCTTCGAACATTTTTTTTTTCAAGTCAATATATTTAACAATCTCGAAACTACGTATATTGTTTAAATTAAAAGTAAACAACAAGAAAAACATAATTTCATATTTGTTTTAAATATTAACGTTAAAGTAAAAAAATCTATCGGTATTTCTGTATACAACTAAGCTGCCTGTTTATCCGCGAATATAGTACTGCTAATTAGATGCGGAAATATCTTGAAGGCTTGGGGAAAATTTTTGAAAATTGGGCGGATAAATCGCATTGAATACAAAGAAGGAGTTGTACAAACCATTTGTAATAATATAGCCCAAATGCCTCAAGAAAGGTATCAGTCTTTTAATATACATTTTAACCCATTCAAGGGCGTTGCATTTAAAAAGGCCAGAGATGTTAGAAAGATCAAACGAAAGAAATAATACAAAAATATTAATTTACACAATGCTGAATTTATAGGACGAATAGAAAACTCCTTTTTAAGAAAGAGGTGAATAATAATGGCGATGAAACGGGTAGGAGGGAATTTAATACCATATTTTTCAAATCGAAGCAGATTGCCGCCAAAAATTTAACAAGTTCAAAATGGTTGGTACCGAACTCTAAAAATCCTAACATGTGTTGAGTTTGTCTTCTAAATAAGCTGATGTTAAAAGGAGGAATCAATATAACAATGGATCACTAGTTTTTAAAAGAAAATTCCAATTTGCAGACAAAAGAATGCCGGTTTAAAAATAGTCCTATTGGAAAAAATACTTGAGTAGGTGAATATGCACACCTTAAAATAATGGTCCACGGAAGTACTTCGTCTATAGGGCCATGTTTGCAACTAGACAAAGGCCACCATTCGAAAATAGTAGAAGGTTTAAGAGAAAATTCAGAGATAGCCCAACCCTTGACATCTACAGCTTATCTTCAAAATCAGCCGCAACCAACATTTAACATGGCAACATCTGCTACACTTCAACAACAAAAGAAGCAGCAGGCCTATAATGTGTGTGACAATTATGTGTTTAATTATCATAAAAAGGGATACATATTAATTACCAGTTTATTTAATACTTAACTTAGTTTTGGTGGGTGGTATAAGCCATCAAGTGTGTATTATTTACCTTAGTTTCCTCCATATAAGTACACCATCTGATTGTACCTTATTGGGGTATTGAAGTTTAATTTCAACTACTTTCAATTAATATATGTTTATTATTAAGTCAATTTTTATTGCATAATGTAACTGAGGTATTTATATTTCAGCATATAAAAAGTACTACACTTACAGAGATAACACTCTACAGGAGTTACTCCGACCACACTTGGTAATTTATCTGGATGTCCCTGTTCCTAAAGTTTTGGAGAATATACAAAAGCGTAATATTAGTTATGAAAAGAACTCTCCAGCTCTGAATCAACAGTATTTGGAAGTTATGGAAAAACAATATAAGCAAAACTATTTAAAAGAGATATCGTAAGTCAAGAAACTAACCCTACCTTCATAGCAAGTTCCTGAGTTTTGATTTATTTTAAAAGTATATCAAAGACAGTTGCGGTTTGTCTGTACGTGCATTCGTACAGTGAATTAAATAACAAATCATCTTTCTAGATATTTATTTTACCTTTCATAAAATCGTGCATTTTTTGAAAGCCCAGTTTCGTTTGCAATGCGCCATATCAGAATTAGAGTAATCTGACTACTACAGCATAACACTACGTTAGTGCACCTAAATGAAAGCACGTTCTACGATGTTCAATTTCACGATTGAACGCCAGTGGGTCACACGAGATTATTTGCACACTAATAAAAGGGTAGCTATCCTATACCTTCGATATCATTATGTGACTGAGGCCATCGTTTCATGGCTTATTGTCGCGTTTTAGCTGGTCATCGGTCGCGTGCGCCGCATACTTGATAATTAAGTATCCGGGGGCGCGTGAAACCTTTTGTAAAATGGCCTCATTTCCAGTCGAGTTTTAAATACATATCAAGGAAAATATACATAATTTCAAACTTCATCATATTAAGAAGTAAGGGTCACCGCGAATAGAATTGTTTTATTTGGTACAGGAATGAAATTAACAGTAAAAAGTTTAAGCGTGTTTTTTTAGCTCGAGAAACAATATAAAAAAGCGGGTTTTCTTCTCTTTTTAAACTTAGGCAACTATAATTCAGATTTGTGCGATTTATCTACAAAATAAAAAACGTACACGTGTCACAGTATGGAAAAAAATGTGCCTCACCTTTATAAGCACACAACTGAAGTGAAACTACTAAAAGAGATATTAGGAATTGAGTTTTTATTTTTTTAAGCTTTTTTCTCAACGTTTGTCCCCGGTTTTGACACTTTTTTAATTTTTTCCCATTTTTTTCAACTTTTTTTCGACGAAAACCGCGTCTAACTTTTTTAATTATTATTATTTTTTTCTTATTTGGTTTTATTTATATTTTTTTATTTCGTTTATAATACTTTTATTAACTTTCCTAACATTAAAAAAAAACCAAAATTTTTGCCATCACCGACCTCGTAGTTGAACTCCTTCGCTTTTTTTCGCTGAAATCTGCGATTCTCAAACTTTTTTATTATTAATTTATTTTTCTTATTTCTTTTTATAATGCTTTTATTAACT
>MU184257.1:94464-119836 GCA_016904865.1 Pissodes strobi | reverse complement strand
AATCATATTATTTATTCCAACTTTACCAATTCGCTCTGCATGTGTCGGTCCGGTTCATCATAAGCTCAAAATATTACGAGAATTCATGACAAATATATATGTAGATAGATAAAGCAGTTTATAGAAGTTAACGAAATATGTTGTCATAAATTGAGCTCTTATGTCTAAACGGTTAACTTTCGCGAAAATTTTCATAAAACCTTTTTTGTAGGAAATTTTACCTTCTTTAATTTTGCTCTCTACATATTTTTTGGAAAAATGCATAGTTTTCGAGATATTTGCAAAATACCGATTTTGGCCGCCATCTTGGCAAGGTGGCGGCGCCGGCGGCAAGTGCCGAATTGTGCATTTTATGGATTTTAGTTAGGGATCTCGAAACTTACAAACCTGGAAAGTGTCAAATCTTCCGGACTTTTTTCCAGGTAAGCCCCTTTTTTGATCCCCAATGACTGAATTATTTCTACCAGGGAAAATTAAATATTATGATCGGATGTTATGCTTTCTAGATGCTTTATAAAATTATTTTTGGAAAATAAAAAATAAAAATATGGGTCATCATTAGGAGCCAAAATAAGAATGTTTTACTGAAAATGTAAATAAAGATTCGCAGATCAATAATTTCTACCTTGTTATGATTTCTAGTTTTAATTTTATACATATTTTTAATGTGTTTTGTATAAATTAAAAAAAAAATAATTTGGCGAAAATATTAATGGAAAAAATATGCATCCGGTATATTCATCTGCAAGAGATTAGGACATTTTGTTATTCAAGAAAAAAGATAACTAGTTCGTCATACAGGCAGACGATGACTTAACATTATACAGTCTAGATAAAACAACATTATTATACAGTCTAGATAAAAAAAAGCTAATTTATACCTTTCTAATATATCAAACGAAAAAAAAATCTATGTATTGCAGAATGGAATGTTTTAGTCAGTGCTGCCCATTTTCAGGAATTTAGACAAGGTTTTGGGAAACTTTAATGTGTTTTGTGTGAATTAAAAAAATATTCTTGTCTAAAATATTTATTAATGGTAAAAAATGCATCCGGTATTTATTCATCTGCTCTGCAAGAGATCAGGACATTTTGTTATTCAAACAAAAAGATAACTAGTCGACTATGACTTAAAATTATATAGTCTTGGTAAAAAAAATTATTTATACCTTTCTAGTATATCAAACAAAAAAAATCTGTGTAGGTACTGCAAAATGGAATGTCAGTGCTGACCATCTTCAGGAATTTAGACAAGGTTTTGAGGGATTTTAATTCAATATAAAAAGTGTTAAATAAATCAGGCTTTGTACAGGGTTATCCAACGAGCATTAGACAAGGCGATTTCTTGATATTCCCTGTACTTTTATAAAAAAACTGAAATAGCCATCTTATGTAATTTTCTCCCGCGAATTCGGATATGTTCAGCAAAAAAACAACTGAACATCAAATAAAAGTGCTAGGGGTCACTTTGATATATTTTTAAATGGAACACCCTGTATATTACTGCCACCTTGACAGGTTCTAAAATCTAAACCTCACAAGATCAAAGAAAACGGTTTGCACATTCCTATCTTAAGTTTTCCTAAACTATCGAATGACAGTATCTTCGAATTTAACCTGCGGATAAAATTAACCGGAACTTTTAAACCTCCGGTTAAATTCAAAGTTACTATCATTCGATAGCTTATGAAAACCCAAGATAGGAATGTGCAAACCGTTTTCTTTGATCTCGTGCGGTTTAGAGTTTAGAGCCTGTCAAAGTGTCAAAATGCCTGACTTTCAACTATCAATATTTGGTAAACAGCTAAAGATAAATATAGGATATTATACACAAAATGTGTTTAGATTTTTCTAGAGAGTCCAAAAATGTAGTAATATACATGGTGTTCCATTTAAAAAAATATCAAAGTGACCCCTAGCACTTTTATTTGATGTTCAATTGCTTTTTGCTGAACATATCCGAATTCGCGGGAGAAAATTTCATAAGGTGGCTATTTCAGTTTTTTTTTTATAAAAGTGCAGGGAATGTCAAAAAATCGCCTTGTCTAGTCTCCGTTGGATAACCCTGTACATAGTTTCCATTACCATTATTATTTTTAAGTACATTACAGCTTTTTATTAATATCGTTTTCAGTGGCGTAGCGTGATGAAAACATGAAGGGATGCACCAGGTGAGGGGGAAGCCCGCCGCCGGAGGAGTTGGTGTTAAGGGCATTGAAATCTGCCAGAACGATTATTTCTGAATTGGGGTGGTCGACCTGTATTGAATCAAATGTGGTAGCTAGTGTTATAAAAAAGCTTTGGTAGGCTCTATCGCTCGGAGGGCGATAGAGGCAGCATATGAACTTGGTTAATCCCTTAGCAGTGAGCTTGAACCACATGACGTCTAGGGTCTTCGGTTCGAATGTCCGGTCACACGAAAAGTCGCTTCGAACAAAGGGGCAGTTTACTGTTGTTGTAGAACATACTTGTGTTTCTGTAAGGATCAGTATGTGTGGTCTATTTGTTTGTAGATGGCGTACCGAATTAATGTTTGTACTTAGGCCTTTTATGTTGAAGAAATCTATTCTAAATTGGTTCGGTATCCTTGCTGAAGGTGAAACGTTGCATGAAAGGCCCCCAGGGTCACCCGGCGCCCGGAGATCCGAATGGCCGAGGAGTTTACCTCCGGAATGTTTTGATCCCGGGAGCACAATCATGTCCATATATTCCTACTTTTTCACCTCGTAAATCAAAGTATTCAAAATATATTCAGCTATAGCATGCACTGGCGAAAACTATCATAAAATTCTGTAGAAATCTGAGCGGATTCCAAACATATATCTGTTTGTTGTCGGCTATAGATAGAAGTGTTGCAATGTCGTTTTACAATTTTGGACCTACTTATAAAGTATCATTTAACGATAAACCTCTAGAAGTGGAATTCAACTAGCCCTCAATTGAGGTTTTAAAATGCAATGATGTGTTATATAATATTTTCCAAATTTATGCTGCTTTTGTGGGGCCAAGTTCATGTGTCCAGCGTCGAAATATGGAACATTTGCCAATGATAAAAACTATGATAGTGTGTTTGAATAATCTAAATCAAGTTCTAAATTTTTGAATGGAAGAGATACCGTAAATCTGCCGGTACTGCCACACAAAAATATGTCTTACAGCTTTTATCTTCTGAAGAGACAGGTATATCTACTGACATTTTATCTATTTCACAAAGTTTCCTTTAGGGAGAAATCATGAACAAAGGACGATTTCATCTCATTAACTTTACACAAGCTCCAATAAACTGTAATGTAATGTAATGTAATGTAGCCAATTAGGGGGTGTTGAATACATGCAAGAGAAAATAACCTAGTCTTAGGCCAATGTATATTGCTAATTAAATAATATTCAGGGAAATATCATGTGAACATCAGGTACACTGTTAAACACATGAGAAAGCCATCAACAAATTGAACATTTACTGGTTAAAGCAGATATAATCAGAAACTTAAATTGCAATGTTAAATTGAGCAAAAATTATAAATAACTTGTGTTACTCAAGATATCCTTTTCTTTACTTTAAAATATGAAATTCAAAAGAAATAATTACTGAAATTTAAAATTCAAAAGAAAATTATGGAATTACGTTCCAATTCAGTGACTCGGTAAATCTATAAAAGATAACTTGAATTTGATAATAAATAGAAAAATAGAGGTACAACCTCTAATAACGAATCTTATAACAAAATAAGTAATTACTATTACTTTTTATTTCGCCCCTTGGCACATAAACGATAATTGAGCGTAATTACGCCTCAATTAATTGAAGATAAAGATAAGATAATCACTATCTCGCATCGAGATAGTGATTATTTATTCACATAAAATATAAAAAACCAGATAATTTTACATATGTGAGATTAACCTCTCATAAATGCAAAGTAATGTCGGTACATCAGTGTTGAGACGAGACAGGGCGAGTGCTAATAATTATATGCTTGATGTAACAAATAAACTGAACATTTAATTAAACAAGCCTGAAAAGAAAAAAATATTAAAACCAGCAATACTATGAGGGAAAATTCGGAGAAATTCTACTGAAAATTCAATTTACTACCTTTGCAGGAATATATAGAATCTACTCCGAGAATTCACCAAAATAATACTGTTCTATTTGAACGGAAATACGTAAAATAATGTGCGTGACCACTAAACGATGGAATAATTACGTTCTCCCTAAATCTGGACTAAGCCTCTTTCAAATTACATGAATTTGACTAACGAGAGACGCAAATTTTCACCAATAAATCGGTATTCTTACCCAACGGTCACGACAATAATTAAAATTATTGAAGATCTAGCTAAAAAAATGGAATATAACAATGCTAAATTCTTGCTGTAGTCGAATAAGACTAAACGAATCATAAACAAATATTAGTTATGCATTTAAAAATTAAAAAATTAGTTAAATATACTGCAAGATGAATTAAATATTTCAAGATTAAAAATCAGCACTTACCCGTCAAGCGTCTCGACAAAGATAAACGACCTCGCTTTCAAAATTTAAGACGTTCGACAAATTATGCTTGCCGCTGTATTATTGGCTAATTTATATCATGTGATTACTACTATAAATCACGCAGCATCAAGCTATAGAAATACTCAATATTAAATATAGTAATCTATAGTAAATTAAATTCATGCAGGTATCAAATAGCGTACTGCGCTTCCTAAAATAGCTAACCACACGAAATAAACCCATTCGTGACTAGATGTCACTGGCGACCTAAACTTTAAATAACGAAAATCATATGCAATTGAACCGAAATTTTAGTGTAGCGTCAGTGTAATAAACCCATTCGTGAATAGATGTTACTGGCAACTTAAATCCTAAATATCGAAAATCATTCGTAATTGAACTGAATTTTTAGTGTAGCGGAATAATCATTCCGTTACAAAACCTATAAGCAGTTATGTTAAATTTATTTAGAATTTGCACAAAAAATACTTTAGTTGGTTTTTTGATAGACCCTTTATAAAATAATCGTAGGAAAACTATAGTACTCGCATGCAATGACTATTACCTATATCCAAACTATCATTCTTATGAGTGATAGCCGCCATTGATGGCTCTTTGAATAATATTCTATAAATAGCCGAGAAAAGCTATAAAAAAGTTTTCACATACACGACATTTTGCTCTGTGTCATTCTGTCATGTCGTACGCAGTTCTGGTATAGTGCCACAGTGGCGTATGGTGTTCTTCATTCAACGAAGGGTCATCAGGGTTGTGAATGGAGTCGGATATAGAGATGATTGTCGGGATATTTTTAATGAAATATTAACTTTTTCGTGCTTGAATCTATGAGAGATCTATGGAGACTCGATCAAGGGATCAGCTCTCTGTGCCGTAGACTGCTGAAGTGAGCAAGAGACAGACCCAACCACTGGGATATTAAGTTTTTTAATTGCCTTCTGAGGCAATAAATAATCTGGAGTTCAAATCTTTTCAAAGAAAAGTTTACACTATTCTGCTGCATAATTTACTACATGAAGTGACTGATTTTTTTGAGCTATTATGAATACTTTTTAATGTGTTATTATATTAGGATTGATATAAATATTTTTGTATCTTATTTTTAAGTGTTACTTTATATTGTATTTTTTATATCTTGCATGAATAGACTTTCGGACAAATAATATCTTCTTTCCAGATATGCGGATCGAAAGGAGAGGATCTTAGCTTATCTCAATATTCCTGATTATGACGTACCAGAGTTAGTAGTAAGCGCCATGGATGCCAAAAAGTATTATGAGGTGATGAGTCAGGTAATTATTATGTTGATTAATATTCGGGAATGTAGTTTGGGTTAGTCGTTTACATATGGTGTGTTGACCCAGACGACCCTATATCATTAATATTCTTGTGTTATATTGTTAGAAATGAGAGGCTCAAACTGACCCTAGCTTAAAATTATCGAGATGTGGCTTTTTCTTGATTAAAATAGTTTGGTCCTAAATGTAGTGCTGTTCAAATTTTGAAACACGCAAAACTCAGTACTTTATAATTTTTAAGCCTTGAAATTGGCATAACTCTATGTCAAATCCTTGTGTTGATATTAAAAAATGATAAGTTTTTAATGTTAATCAATCGTGAATGCGCCTGTTTTCCCCACTAGCGTCATCTAAGGTTGGAGTCGGCGTAGATTGCCAGGTGTATTAACCTCAACCCCTTAAAAGTGAGGTGTGATGGACAAGTAGATATTTCAAATGAACTTACCTTTATAACTCGTTAACACATTACTTGTATTATTTACACCTTTTGCTTAAACCATTTTATAATAAAAGACTAGATAGATAATTCTTATGAACGAAATTCTCCAAACCTAAGTAACTCACAAAAACTCTGTTAGATGGCGCAAAGATATAGTTTCATTTAAAATATTTAGTTAAAATATTTTGCCCTCTGTTGACGATAATCTGCACTTGGTAAATACATATTTCATTTTTAAATGGGTGTGGTATGATGCCGGCATAAATATGTCGGGCAGGAACAATGTTTATTGACCTTGGGGCAGGAATGCATCATTCAAACTGGCAACCCATTGAGGGGACTGGTAAATACTTGGAGTATACTATTCTCCGATATTGCCAAGGTCATTTCTTTCTTTACAATGAAATAGACTGGAAATTAGTGAATTGGGACTATGTTATATATTTTACTTTACTTATTAATTAAGCGAGAACGTGAGCTCGACCTAGACAGAACACGAGACAGCTTGGATTTACGTGAAATTTGGTACTGGGACAGTAGGAGACCGTGGAACCTACTGGGTAATAATAATAATAAGACGTTTATTAATCTCATAAAATAAACAAAGAATATACAGTTTACAAATCAACTACCCAGATACAGATACAATATATGAGACTAAAAGGCCATTGAATCAGCTTTCTAATGCAAAGTTAGAAGCTGTTGAGGCCTGTAATGAAGAAAAAAAAAACCTAAATCTATTACTACCTTAACAAAACTAGGTAGGTTCCAGAAATTTTTATTCGGTCAAAATCGATGACCGTCGTTGAAGCAGTTCATAGCAGAGCGATTTAAACGCGAAAAAAAAAAATGTGGAACCTACCGGTGCCTGTTTAGGCATCCAAAAGTGTCCTTGAAGATAATCGGCTGAAATTCGGATTGGGGGGTTTTCGACGACGGCGAATTGGAATCTGGCATCGGCTGGAGCCTACCGTCAATAGGTTCCGCGGTGGGAGGTAGACGAGGTCGAAATTTTTGTTTCACTTGCTAAAATGGGTACCTAAACTTCTCGAAAGTGGAAGATCGGCGTTTTCGACCTCTAAATATTAATTCGGAGGAAAACGTTTCCGAACGTCTTTTTCTATTTAGACGTTTTTTTGGTATATGGAACCATTTTATAATAAAAGACTATTAAGATAATCGCAATGCTAAAATTTCTCGGTCGCTTAAAATCGCCCCAGGAAGGTCTCCATCTACGAAGCGCTACGGAAACTAAATTATCCTGAAAAATGCAAATAAATAATCGATATTAACAAAGTTAATATGAATATCAGCAGAGGGCTCTGGATGACCGTAGTACTTTCAAACACTAACAGAGGGATGCTAATTTTCAAGCGCCGGCGGCGACTTGTTAGGAAACAAGTTGACCTTGACCACTTTGTCCGGATTTCGTTTACGATTGTAGTTATGATATTATTATTTTATAATAAAACGGTAAATCTAGTGTTTCTTATAAACCGCCAGTCAGTTGATAAAATTTTAATATAAACTGCAGATCAATTGAGAATGTAAACCTAATTTACGTATACATTATTGGTCATCTGGAATGATTAATTGAATTTTGCTGATAAACTCTTGTTAATTCAAAGGAAATTTTGCAAATAATTTGCTGGTCAATTGAAGTAATCAATGAAATTTGGCATATGAACTGTTGCTAACTCAAGATTACCAATTGATTTTTCTCATAAACTGATATTCAATTGAAACGATCAATCTAGTGTATCTTACAAATCGCCAGTCAATTGAAACGACACTTATATTAAATTTTCATATAAACTGCAGGTGTATTGAGAAGGTAAATCTAATTTACCTATAAATTATTGGTCATCTGGAATGATTGAGTTTTGATGATAAACTCGTGTTAATTCAAACGAAATTTTGCATATAAACTGCTGCCCAATTGAAATGATAAATTAACCTTTCATATAATATGCTGGTCAACTGAAGTAAGTAATCAATGAAATTTGGCATATAAACTGTTGGTAAATCAAAACGAACAATTGATTCTTCTCATAAACTGATAGTCGATTGAAACGATAAATCTAGTGCTTCTTACAAACTGCCAGTCAATTGAAACGATACTTAAATAAAATATTCATATAAATTGCAGGTCATTTGAGAAGTTAAATCTAATGTACATATAAATTATTGGTCATCTGAAATGATGAATTGACTTTTGCCGATAAACTCTTGTTAATTCAAACGAAATTTTGAATATAAATTGCTGGCCAATTGAAACGATAAATTAACTTTTCATATAATGTGCTGGTCAATTGACGTAATGAATGAACTTTGGCATATAATCTGTTGATAAATGAAAACGACCAATTGATTTTTCTCATAAACTGATGACAAAATTGTCTTATAATCTTATATCTAATTTACGTATAAATTATTGGTCATCTGGAATGATTAATTGAATTTTGCTGATAAGCTCTTGTTAATTCAAACGAAATTTTACATATAAATTGCTGGCCAATTGAAACGATAAATTAACTTTCTATATAATTTGCTAGTCAATTGTAGTAATCAATGATATATAAACTGTTGGTAAATTAAAACGACCAATTGATTTCCCTCATAAACTGATAGTCATTTGAACCGATAAATCTAGTGTTTCTTTCAAAACGCCAATCAATTGAAACGATACCTAAATAAAATTTTCATATAAAATGCAGGTCAATTGGGAGAGTAAATAATTTACGTATAAATTATTGGTCATTGAGTTTTGTTGATGAACTCTTGTTAATTCAAAGAAATTTTGCACATAAATTGTTGACCAATTGAAATGATAAAATAACTATATAGTCTGCTAGTCAATTGAAGTAATCAATCAAATTTGACATATAAACTGTTGGTCAATCAAAGCGATAAATTGATTTTTGTGATAAACTTATGGCACTTAAGCACCCCACGCTTTTTAGAATAAAATCATATTTTTGAATCACTTTATTCTATTTTATAATTTTTTAGATCGGGTTCGATCAAAGCGTGTTTTTTTAGTTTTTTAAACTATAATTTATTTTGCGCTAATAATTTAGGTAGCAGAAAATTACTAAACATTTACGCGATCCCCTAAATAATTATTAAATGAATCAATAGGTGTGTCTGATAAAAAATTTAATTTTATAATAAATTATGTACAACTATGATTTTTTTTTCTCCAAAGTTTAGTGCGGTTTCGATTAGATGCGACATTGCGACCGATAAACTGAAAAATATTTTTTTTAGTTTTGTGTAACACTGCTTGGCAAAAAAGTGAAAATATTAAAAAGCTGTCGTAGATGCAAATATTCACACAAATTATGTTACTGAAAAGGGTGCATTACTAACAAAAGTTGTGACATATTATGTTTTGCTAGATTTTTTGTTTTATACAAAATATTTGGTAAGTTGATACGTTAAATTGGGAATGTGACTTGTCTTAACCTAAACATATAGCGTGAGCTGGGACATGCGACAGGAAAAAAAATAGAAGACATTTAATTATACATTGCATTTGTTGTGTTTATATTTGGAAAGTAAGAAAACGAAATAAAATTAAAATAGAAGTGAAATAAAAGTCTTGTCCACTGCGAGATTATGGACTACTTACTTCTTCAACTTAAAATTAAAATGTTTTTCTGCAAACAAAAGAAAACCTCTTAAAATTTCAAAATTTTTTAAACCAAGTTTAAGCTGTATTGTCGCTTAAAACATTAAAAAAATTATATCAACAATACATATGTATTGCAAAGTGCTTTATATTAAATTTAATCTAAGTATAAAATTGAAATTAACGCATCGACCTACCAAACGCTGTGTATAGAATAAAAAATTTCTCTCAAATTCATTTCTACATTTTAGCATTTCATAATTTATAAAATGATTTTAGGTAGATATATCGAGTTAAACTCTAAAATAGCCATAGCACGAAGCTCCCAAGAAAAACGATGGGAAGCAAAATGTGTGCATTTTATATTCATTTAACAAATTGCACTTTTTAAATCGATTATAGCAGCAGCAGCATACCCACGCCTGCCATGCAGGCGTATCCACGTATTGCAGAAGACGCCGCCGCCGCGCCGGTTACGTCCTTTTTTAATAATATAAAAATGCTAATATTCCGCTCGCATGAAAGATGGTTTGCCTAAATTAGGCTATGGGTAAGAAAACTTAAAAACGTACCCTCCAACTACATGTCCTAATTGTTCGTTTTTAACTCGGAAACGGTTAAAGGAAGCCATTTACATCTTACCGTCATTAAAATAACATTTTCAAAAGTTTATGCAGGGTGTTATTTTTTTTTCAAAATTTCTACTTTTTCTAAATATTTCTGTACAGAAATGTTATACGACCTTCTCGATGCCAAAATCGAATTCGGCATTCCCAAAAACCCCCTCCTAAAGTATTCGAAACGAAAAATATCATCCACCTACGAAATTCCCTATTTCGTGGCTACATGTGAAGAAAATTCTAATTTTCAAGGCAAAAAAGACATTTTATCGAATACTTACGTTATTTGATGTCCTATCGAAAAATGTTATAGAAGCGTGTCGTTTCAATCGACCCTCAGACGACGCAGACACTGGCCCAAACCGATTTGAGATATCTCTCTCCGCTACGGAGAAAATTGGGAAAATAGAAAAATTACGTTTAGCCAATTAAAAAAAAACGAAACGTCGTACTATCGAACGAAATACTGCGCGTTAAAGTACCCCAAGAAACCCATCTTTTTGCTATATACCGTTTAGTTATAACGCTTATACCGTATTACAATAATTACAGCCGATTTAATGAAAATCTCGATTTGTTTATCGTAATTTTTTTTTGAAAAAGTTAGTTAGTTTTTAAGTTGGAAACGATTAAAGGGATCCGTTAACATCTCGCCATAATAAAAATACATTTTTTAAAAAAAACATACAGGGTGGTAAAGAAATTTATTTTTTAAAAATTTCTCCTTTTTTTTAAAATTCCTCCGTTATTTAGCCTCTGACGAAAAATTCATAAAAACTTTTTATTCCAAATTATCATTAAATATTTTTTTTAAATTTAATAATTTTTGTGATATTCGCGAATAAGTTCGAAAAAAAACGTCTTTTTTAAAAAGAGCGATTTTTTTTAATTACAACGACCCAACTATCGATTAAACGCTATCAAAATGCATTACATTTTTGGTAGTAAGTGTTTTTTTTTCGTCTGCTCCGTAATTTTCGAGTTACGTTTTTTCTCGTTTAGGGTCCGATATCGCGAAAACTAATTGCCTTTTTTTCGTAAAGAACTTTTTGTTTGTCTTCGTGACCTTTGTCTAAATCCAAAATTTGAAGTCGATCCGAAAAAAAGTTAGGCTCCTCCGGTAGGTTATTCCGGCTCCTACTGATCAAAATAAAGGTAAGGTCGATATAATACGGTTTTGTACGTTTGCCGATATTCCTATATTTTTATATTTACATCCCGGAGCCGACCGGGTAAAAACCGCGCGGGAACTTATTTTTCTATCCGATTTAGGTTCCATTCTGTGGTTATCATTTTGGGGCCAATTTCAAAAATCTGAAATTCCGATATCAATTAATTAAGGTTTCCCTAGGTGCCTACCGCGGAACTTATCAGTGGTAGGTTCCAGACAAGGTCGGATTCGAAGCGTTCCAGAAAAACAAAATTCGATTTCGTTCGTCTCCTACTGCGGAGCCTATAGGAGACCTAGGGGCTCGAATTTTTTTTTTTGGGGGGGGGGGGTCAGGCCCAGTCCCCTCCGTACCGAATACGAACCCGTTGGCTCGAAATTTACCTAAAAAAACTGGTAGGAGACAGATTTCCGGTAGGTTCCATATACCAAAAAAACGTCTAAATATAAAAAGACGTTCGGAAGCGGTTTCCTCCGAGTTAATATTTAGGGATCGCAAAACGCCGATTTTCCTCTTTCGAAAAGTTTGGGCACTCATTTTAGCAAGTAAAACAAAAATTTCGATCTCGTCTGTCTCTTACCGCGGAAGCTATTGGCGGTAGGCTCCCGCCGATGTCAGATTCGAATTTGGCTGAAATTCGTCAGCCGTTTATCTTCAAGAACTCTTTTAGATGCCTATTTTTCGCGTTTTAATCGCTCTGCTCCGAACTGCTTCAACGACGGTCATCGATTTTGACCGAATAAAAATTTCTGGAACCTACTCGGAAGGTTCCACGGTCTCCTACTGTCCGAGTACCAAATTTCACGTAAAAATTCAAGCTGTCTCGTGTTCGGTCTAGGTCGAGCTCACGTTCCCGCTTAATTAATAAGTAAATTAAAATATATAACATACTCCCAAACCTCTAATTTCCAATTTATTTGATTCTAAAGAAAGAAATGACCTTGTCAATATCGGAGAATAGTATTCAGATTATACAAGTATTAACCAGTCCCTTACTCCACCAACTGCCAGTTTGAATGATGCATTTCTGCCCCAAAGTCAATAAACCTTGTTACTGGCTGATATATTTATGCCGACCGCAGCATTTAAAGATCCTTTACACAAATAGTGCACTATGTAAAAATCGACCTCTCCTATTGGTCGATCCATCTCGTATTACGATATATCTGCGTTATGCAATCGATTTCTGTTAAGAGCTCTTGTGGTGTAGAGGTTTATACAGCTGGGTCTCACTTGGACGACCTAGGTTCGAACCCCGTTGCTATTTTTTATTATTATTTTTAAGATTATGTTTCTAAACAGTTTTTTTCTTGATTCTAAACAGTTTTTTTCTTGATTATGGGTATGTCTTGGGTTAGCACCTGGTTAGTTTCCTTTTCTTGAGCCCCCGTAGCGAGCGGAGGGCCATGCGGATTGACCAATAGGAGAGGCCGATTTTTATATAGTGCACTATTTGTGTAAAGGATCTTATAATGCCCGACAGCATACCACACCCCTTTAAAAATGATATCTGTATTTACCAAGTGCAGATTATCGTCAACAGAGGGCAAAATATTTTAACTGAATATTTTAAATGAAACTATATCTTTTCGCCATCTAACAGGGTTTTTGTGAGGTTTGGAGAATTTCGTCCATAACAATTATCTTAATAGTCTTTTATTATAAAATGATGGAACCTACCGGAAATCCGTGTCCTACCAGTTTTTTTAGGGAAATTTTAAGCTAGCAAGTTCGTATTCGGTACGGTGACGGAGGGGACCGACTTAAACCCCTCCCCCCCCCCAAAAAAAAATTCGAGCCCCTAGGTTTCCTACCTCTGTAGGAGATGAACGAGATCGAATAATAGCTTAACTGGTCCAGATGAAAACAAATTAAGAATTCTAAACCTAAGATTACGACAATAAGATATATTCTGTGATAATCATCTAACAAATTTGGGATGTAAAGCTGTAACACATTTTTTGCAGATAGTAATTTTTTTTGCTATAAAGCGCGCACATTGTTATTACACAATGTCCAATATTATCATATCTTATATCTATAAGTGGACGACATATTTGCCATTGCTGTGGTTTTACTCCGCATTATAAAAAGCTTAATGTTATATATATTTTTTTGAAAACAAGCAAACTTTCTCCGCATTTTGGGTCGTCATATTTTTTCATAAGCAGCCAAGCAGTGACAAAAGTATTAACAAAAATAGACGATTATCGGCCAGTATCATTTTATTTGCCATATTCTCGTCCTATAAGCGGCTACTAAATAATCAAGCGTAGCGAGGTGATGGTATAGTTTTCTTACATTTAGAAATACGATTCCAACAAGACACTGACAGTGATGTTCGTTTTAAAAATTGTGCCAACTGTTACTGTCTTGTATTTCAACTGAATTAAAACAGTTTGATATTTGTTACAATTGATTGTTTATTCCATCTTTTTTTCTGAATTAGGACATTGTTTTAGCCCATTTTCACTAATAGTTATCATAACACTTTTACATATTTTCTTAAATTTAAGTAAAGGTAGTTAGTTTTTATGGTGTAAACCTACAGTTGTCAATAATATCTATCGTTTCAAAAATACATGCCAGTTCGGCATGTTTCAGTAATCTGTTGTTTGATTTCGATCAAAGTCCCGACACACAACAAGCACAATAGCTACCCATACACCAGCGTTCATTACCGGCATTCATTCTTTTAGCTTTCTTTTCTTTCAAAATATTAAAGGAATAAGAAAACTTTGATCGCCCCCTAACACAAATTATTTTCGTGCAATCTTTCCTCTCAATGTTTTCCCTCGTTCAGTCGTCTCATATTTTGCGGGAAAAATAATCTGCTTAGGGGCCACTAACGTAAAAATCATATTCTCCAGTTATTTCTATCTAAAGCGCCTGTGAAAGGAAAGAGTGTTGAATAGTGAACAAAATAATCATCTGGGAGGACACTGTTCCTCTCAATTATTACTCATTAACTGGCGTTCTTTCCTGCGCGATTCGACATTCCCATGGGAAAGAACGCTGGTGTACGGATATTAATCTTGTCGGGCTTGAACGTCGGTATATCGTGACAAGAAAGATGGTATGCGAATCTATCATCTTATTACTCATTAACTGGCGTTCTTTCCCGCGAGATTCTACATTCCCGCAGGAAAGAATGCTGGTCTACGGGTAGCTATTATTTTTGGTCAGTCAAGTGAGACAAAAAGGATAAAGTGATGAAATAATTGCCAAAATAAAGTGCTGTTTGTATAATTTTCCATAAACAGATAATAATAGAATTTCCAGAAATATGCAAAGCTCTGGCATCAAATTTATTAGGTCATCATAAAAAAGTCAAATGGCAAGCAAATATCGATTGCTTCAACAGATGGTTGGGATGCGATGTAGTTGGTATTTATGTACTATTGCTTTTTGAGATAATTATTTTTCTGAGTTCAGATAAGAGAATCAAGTCTGTTACGCTTTTTATTTTCATCTAATAGGCGCAAAGCCTTTACCTCAGCTTAGAAGAAACCGAAAGTAAATCATCTCAAATCAAAAGAAAAAAAGTTTGAGAATTTTAAATTAAAATTGAATGAATTTACGTGTGTCGATACGTGAGAACGAGTTTTCGCCGACTCAAAAAAAATTAATCAAAAATCAAAGTCAGTAATAAACAAATACTCCAATATTAATAAAAAAAACAAAGTCAGTGATAAACGAATACTCAAATATTAATAAAAAAAAACAAAGTCAGTGATAAACAAATACTCAAATATTAATCAAAAGTAAATCCAGAAATACAGAACGTTTCAATTATTGAGCGCAAGTAATAAAAAAAAATCAGATGCTTACTACTTTTAGCGACTCTCACCTCTGGAACACTGATATCAAAAGCTAATCAATTAAAACAGGTAGATAGACACACAAAGAATCCGTTTATTACAGAAAAAAAAAAACAGAAATAATCGTTGGTACAGATGAAAACACTAACGAGTTGAAATGGCCGTAGGACTTAACTGCAAGTAAAATATATACGTAAATACTAACAATCGTGGTACCTCGATACTCTCAGCTTATGCCTGTCAATAACGACTATAAAGTAAAAATAACGATCAACTTTACTTGGATAGAAAAGGAGGTTTTTTCAGCTTTTTGGACCGTTTTATTAAATTATTGTTACTAAATGGCCAACGTTTCGGCACTAGTTTGTGCCATCATCAGGGCTGCAATAAGAGAGAAAAAAATTGTTTAGTTATCGTGATAGGGCCTGATACATAAAGTATTGATTATTTGTGAAATTAAAAACTAACTAGGTTGTACAGAATTATGAGGTATACCTATAGAACACGTTTGGGTTATTTAATTAATGGGTAAAACATGAAAAAACTGAAATTAAAAAGAAAAAGAAGTCTGTTAAACAAACTCACTCAGCAGCCTAGAGTTGGGCATAAATGAAATGCCTTGTTGAACCCATAGGGATCACAACACGTACACAAAAAAACAATAACAAACACCGACAGTAGTTGCTCAGGTCACGTTCAAGGCTTACTAAATTTAATAAATACAGCAGGTTAGTGAAGGAAAAGATCGATAATATTAGTAGCAGGAGATGGACCGTTCGACCGTTCGCAAATTAGGACAACAACAAACGTTTTTATGAGGTTGTTATAGACAATATTTAAATTTTGGGTATCAGTATTTAAATTAACTGTGTATGGGTGTTTTTGGATGCCATTTCCAAAAACAATCTTTTCTTTAAATTAGCCTCCTTCCCCAATATCGTGGTATTTGAAAAATGAAAATTGTGCCCTTCTGAAAAATGGTGAACAGCTAGTCCACTTTTAGGGTTATCAGCATATATAATATTGCAATCTCCTTTGTGTTGAGATAATCTTTTTTGAAGGTGTTGAGTTGTTTGCCCTATATATGTAAATTGGCAATTACTGCATGGCACTTTATATATTACGTCCCGTTGTTGTAGTAAGGGCACGGGTTCTTTGATTCTCGAAAAAAGGTCTCTGACTGTTTTTATATTATAGAAAGCAATTTGGGAATTTGCAGAAGAGAGCTTTTTTGAAAGGCATTCTGATAGTTCCTTAATGTAGGGGATTTTAAAAAACTTTTTGTTTGTTGTAACTGTAGACACATTTTTTTGATTTTGAGTTTGATTGGAATTAAAAATATTATTTATAAGAGAGTTTGGGTAACTGTTCAAAAGTAATGTTTCGCGTAATTGAGTAAGATTCTTTTTCCAAAATTGTTGATCTGAGAGTTTAAATACTTTATGTTTGTATTGTTTTACTATATTAATTTTTTGATGTATAGTATGACAAGATTTATAATTAAGAATTCTGTTTGAACTGCTAGGTTTTTTATACAAGTCGCAGATAATTGCCCCATTGGTATATTACCATGATATCTAAAAAGGGAACACAATAGACTTTTTCAAAGTGAATTGTAGCTTAGGATCTATGCTATTAAAAGTATCTAAAACATAGGCCATTCTGTTGGAGGGGATGGTTGTAAGGGTGTCATCAACATATATAAAAAGGAATGGGAGGGGGAAATCTAGAAGGGTGGTTACGGTTTCAGATACATGGGTCATGATTAAATTCACCAATATTGGACTAAGTGGGTCTCCCATTGGTGTACCAAAGCATTGTTTAAAAAAATGTCCTTTGTATATAAAAAAGCTAGCATTAAAAATGAAGTTGACGCGTTGTTTAAATGATTCCTTATCAATGACAGTGTATTGTGAAACAGAAGTCCAAGTAGAGTCAATTATTTGTAAAACCAAGCTTCTGGGTATGTTTGTAAACAATGACTTAACATCCAGTGAAACTAAAGAATAACCTGTTGGAATTGTGTGGTAGGGGTAGATCCGACGGCAGGGCCCTGTGTAGGGGGTAGCCGGTTGCTTATCGCTAGATAGCCATACAGGCCTCTCGCTAAAGCAGCATTCAAATCCCACAAAGGGCAGTTTCAGACACCAACACTTAATACAAAATAAGGCACAGATATGAACTAAAACTATAAAAATGGCCCGGTTAGAGAATCCCACAAAAGGTAAAATCAAAGTTGATTCCAACCGGTACCAACAACTGCTGACTCAAAAGGTAGGTCGACGTAGAGTGACTCCAGTAAATCGGAAACTCAAGGAGCAGGCCTACGAGATTCCCCACTTCGACAAATCACATAATAATAATAATAATAATAATAATTCATCCAAGGGATTTAGACAATGGAAACCTGAGATTTCGATGTATCGGCATCTACCAAAAAACTACTCGGAGTAGGCAAAAGGGCATTGTCATTAAACCACGCCATCTAATCAAATTTCCTAATTATTCCGAAGGCAATTAAGTAACTGTGCGATGCCCAACTTGACAACCAATCCAAAAACAGTATGCGCTAAAGTTACCGCCCATCGGTTGCTTGCGGCGTCAAAGATTCTCGGCGGCATTATTCACGGTAACATAGGTTTTCGGAACCAGAAACCACCAACTTTACTCTCGGGGTCCTTACGCGCCAAATTCAATCCGTCCTAAATTAAAATTTGCCTAGCGAAGCAAATTTTACACCTAACTGCTTCGCCCAGCCGGACAGAATTTACGAGGGTTTTGCGCTAATAAATATAATTGCGCTCGAAACTATAAGGACTGCGACGAGTTCTAATGTTATTTTCGCTTCGATATACGCCAAATCGGCCCGTGACACGTCGTCATGGTAATATTAGTCATCATCACTAACAACAGGAACAATTTCACAAGCCAGATTTAGAATTTTGTGAGGCCAATAATTGATATTGCCTATGTTCTTCATCTGAACCATAAGTGTTAATATCAGTCTCATTTCCTATTTAACCTTTACATATCATAAAAAATACAGGGCTAGACTAGCACTTAATCTAAAATAAGACATAATAAAGTAACTATTGATAAATCCAAATGGCAGAAAAATAAATGATATGAGTGTTAATTATTTGATAAGCTTAAGGGTAAGCACCACGGCTTACTAAATAATGTAACAGGTTGATTCGCATCTTTATTATGAATGTTGCACGCAAACATAATCGATTATACAGTTGGATTTTGAGGGCTACATTCGATTTCCACACCTAACATTGGTGTTTTTGTCCATTAGTAGGTAATCTACATTGTTGCACCTTATTAGTAATTAAAAAAATGCTTGTGCACACTTTTTTGAATTGCCAATAACCAAGGTAGAATATCCAGTAATAGAGGAAAATACCAATGGCAGCTATGAAAATTTAGTATTGCGATCTTTTTTGACATATTAATTTAATAAACGATATCTAATAGAATTTGTATCAATCAGGTCAAGGCCTATTAACAAAAGCATTCATATGTAAAATATTTTATGTTTTAAACATTTTAGGCACCCGGCGAACAATTTGAGGTGGGATATAACACAAACATGGGCGATGGTGGCTTACTGTTTAAATGGTCCGTAAACAAAAGAGAAACATTGCCTTTAAGAGAAAGAAGGTAACATTTCACTACATTGTTCTGATGATATTTAAATATGTTTTTAACAAAATAGAGGCTATGTTGGGGTTTGGAACCTTCGGCAACATGCACTAAAACGGAGTTTTATCCACAATACCGAAACAGAATTATTGCACTCGACGCGCGTTTCGCTAACCATGTTAGCATCATCAGGAGATGATTAAAACTCATTAATTAATCATCTCCTGATGATGCTAACATGGTTAGCGAAACGCGCGTCGGGTGCAATAATTCTGTTTCGGTATTGTGGATAAAACTCCGTTTTAGAGAAAATAGAGGCTGCCAAGTTGTTTCATCTTGATTTACATTTACTTATTCTATTGAAATGCATTGGAAATAAATATATGAAAAACGTATGTATTGAGGCTGAAATATGTAACCTCAATATATAACACCGATATTGAATTTTATTTTTTGGTTGTAAATCAGTTACAAAATGTAATTTTAAGGCATAATGCCACATAACTATTAATTGAACTATCAAAAAATAATTTTCTTGAATGCAGTGTAATACTTCCTAATTCTGCTATGCAGTTTGCACATGTTTTTGATTGTTTTTTAATGGAGTTTAGTATATAGCTAGCAATATTATATAATTAGTTTCTAAGTTAAAATTGCAAGGTAAATGTCCACGGAGGGAAACTGTTGCATAGGTAGTTTCAGTGTTCGACTCAATACCCTCTAAAAAATTGACAAATATTACAGAATGTAATAATAACTGACAACTGATAAACATCTAACAAAATACGAAACATGTCAACAACTAAACTGCTGGCCATTTGCTTTCGAGCAAGGAAAATTTCACCTAATTTTAAAACTAAATATTTTCTTAACCAGACATGATATCGATCTCTGGTTTTTAACTGTTAATAGATTTGTCCCTTAAGAAAAAAAATCCAATGTTGCCTTTTTTAAGCTGTCAAAAATATTTTATATACAGGGTATCAAAGAAGACGATGATTTTTACTCCAATTTCAATAGCATGTAACTTTCATAAAATATATTTTTTTAAATTATGTCACTATACATCAATTGAATCACTGGTCCATAGCAAAGAAAGTGGTCTGTAAAATTTTTGATATTTGCTATATTTTAAGAAATACCAATTTTTTTGTAAAACCTTGCTTTTTCCAACTTTTTGGTAGTTAGACCACACTGTGCGTCATATCGTGCAACTTTGTAAGTGATTATTATACCTTACGAGAAGCTTGTTTATCTTCAGTAAAATAATTGTACCTAAATGTTGTGATGTGCAGTGGCGTACATATTTAATCACTTAAATGTCTATGGTTTATGAGTATTTCACAATTTTTTACGATTGTTTTGTATTAGAAACTACTCGTTCGCAAAGTCATTTCAATTAACATATCAAACTAGTGATATTTAATTTTAAGGGTTTTCAAAATAAGTTTAATTTTAGGAATAGTGTTGTATTAGAAATAAATAAATACATTTTTTCCAAAAATGAAACTAAAAAATTATAATTTAAAAAAAAAATTTTTAGACACACTGTAAAATGTACATGTAGATATAGTGCAATATTAAAAAATAAAAAATATGGAACAAATCTTGCTAAATCTAAAGGTGAGTACTTTCCAATAAAACACAATCGGGAAAAATTGTGAGATACTCGTAAACCATAGTATAAGTGATTATAATAAGTACGCCACTGCACATCACAACATTTAGGTAGGAATTTTTTTACTGATTTTTAACAAGCTTTTCATAAGGTATAATGCTAATCACCTATAAAGTTGGCACTACGCAACGCACAGTGGGGTCTAACTACCAAAAAGTTGAAAAAATTCAAGGTTTTACAAAAAAATTAATATCTCTTAAAATATAGTAGATATCGAAAATTTGACAAACTACTTTCTTCGCTATGGACCAGTGATTCAATTGACTTACAGTGACAAAATTTAAAAAAATTATTGTGAAAGTTAAATGCTTTTGAAATTGGAGCAAAAATCACCGTCTTCTTTGAAAGTTTTAAAAAATCCAACGTTGGAATGGTTTTCATAAGGGATAAATCTATTAATCATTAAAAATCGTAGGTCAGTATCATGTCTGGTTAAGAAAATATTTAGTTTTAAATTTAGGCGAAATTTTCCTTGCTCGAAAGCAAATGGTCAGCAGTTTATTTGAGTAGTCAATCAGATAACTAATATCACGATGGTTTAAAGCACAAATATTGTATGTCCAATTCAATAAACTTTTCAAAAAGCACAAAAATAGATTTAATTTTGGTTTCTAGAAAAGTTCACAACATTCTAACAAATGTTATAGCATTTTTTAAGTGGGTCCTGCTATCAGTTATAAAACTGTATATGCTGGCCGCATATTGTTATCAATGTTTTCACAAAAAATGTCAATTCTTGTGAAATTGCATGGACATACAATAATATGAATGTCCTCCAGTGGACATACAATATAAGGGCTTAAAAAACGCAATGTTATGTTACTGCTCAATAAGTTTCATAAAAAATAATTAAAAAATAATTCGTGTAAAATGAAATTAGCAATCACTTTATAACAAAATACACATGGGTAACTAATATTATTAATAAAAAATAGTAACTTCCTAGCTGATGTGGTCATTAAGGAGAATCTTCTTCAACTTCCTGATCAGTGTAACATGGAACAATGTTTTTGGTTCTCTTTGAGCTCGGTAAGCCTTGAAAATAAGTTTTGTATACTGAAGGAATAATTTGTTTGTCGCCCAAATCTTTCTTTTTCGCTTCTGAAAATGTCAGTCGATTCCCATATTTTTGTGATAGGGCAACATTTTCCCCGCTGCGTCGCTAGGGGCAAATTTAAAACCCCGTAACACATTGATATTAACCCAAGTTTTTCTTCCCATGCTCCGCGCCACTAAATTAAAACTTTTGCAAAAGTTTGTAAAAACCTTTTGCAAAAGTTTGTAAAAACCACTGATTCAAACTTCAGGCGCAATTTCGTTTAGTTTGATACCCCACAACCCACATTGTGAAAGACAAATGATAATATTCATGGGAAATGGGGGAGGAGGTCGCTCTTTTACAAGATCAACCATCATTTTACCGCGTTTAAACATTATTGTAACTCACACTCACTATAATAATATTACTGTCTGTACAGAAACTAAATAGAAGAGTGATCACATTATACAAACTTGTATAGACAAAAAGCACTTAAAACACGATGCTGCATCTAATATTTTCAAGTCCATTGCAAGTCCATTCAAGTCAGAAACAGGTGACCGTCTGTCTAAACTGTATAGCGCACACTTGTATTAAGTCCGGGACATACAATACTAAAACACGTATTGGCTGTTTTAAAAGAGCACAATTCTCATATGTCCTGAAATACTATATCTGTGCTGAAACCAATTTTCAAAGCAAACAAGTAGTATGTCCGGACATGCAATGATTGAGAGCCAGTTAAATGTTTTATGAAAACTCAAATATTGTATGTCCTGACATACTACGTTTGTGCTTATATAAATGTGTAATTGCGTTGTGTTATTGACATACTATATGTGTGCATAAACAGAACCGACGAACATGCGGTTTTACAATTATTAAAAATGATCAATATCTCCGAAGGCCTTCACACTGGACATACAATATCTGCACACAATATAAATATGACCATCTAGGTTTGAACTATACATTTATCTCAAATATGGCAAAAAGTGGACATACAATATTTGTGCTTTAAACCATCGATCAGATGTACCTACTTACATCGTTTTAAATTTTTATGAAAAAAAGTAATCTTTACATATACATACCTATGTATGTATATGTAAATAACAGTTACATGTTAATATACAAATAACAGAAGTTTCTTCTTAATAAAAATCAAAGCATTTGAAGGTTGTGTTTCCGGACGTTAATTTAAATAATTTAAATTAACTTTATGACCTTTTTGACGTTAACATTAGTTAAAATATACATCGTTGGATATATCGTCATCCAATGTTTTCTGCTTTGACGTATATGGAAAACAACGTCGTACAAATAAACGTTGTCTTATTTAACGTAAAGAAACAAAACCTGCATATGTAATTTTTTAACTTGTCGGCATGCTTTGTCATCTGCCAGTTCTGTTCCAAGTCACAGAAAGTAAGATCTAAGTTTAGGTTCGGATTTTGCTCCTTTTACTAATGATTCATTATAAACACGTAAGATTGATAAATAAAAAAAGGAAATAATGATTTCACAATTTTGAGATTATATGCGGCTGGCGGTAGCGGTCTTCACTACTTGGACGAGGTAGTTAGTTTTGGGCTTGTGTAGTCAGACTGTCGAGATACCTTTGGATCCCCTATTGCAACTTTGAGTCGTGAAGAGTTTGGATTTAGTATACAATATTGAACCTATATAATCACGTTTGACGTGTTCTTGTTAAAATTGGTGCAATATTGGTTGGTTGTATATTAAAATTATATATTTAGTTTTTTGTAATTTTTATTTATCAGCAAAAAGTATTAAAAATTACTATTTATAAGGCTTTTTTATGGTATCATACCAATATTTAACCGTAAAGTGGAATTTGATACCGTTTTTTTGCTTTAGATTCGTTAGCAATCTAGTTGTAGACTAACTGTTTAATAATATTTATTTATTTATTTAGCTATTTTAAAAGTTCATGATTTCTTATAGGAATGATATGGGTACAAAACGGCAATCTGTGTTTTTTTTTTATTTTCGCCTAAAACTTCTTATTATCATCGATTTTTTAATTTTTTAAATTTTTTTCACAGGCCGTCAATCATATAACATCATATTATGTCAAAAATCATTTTGAAATTTTAGGGCATGCTGAAACTTTCCCTCAATAGAACTTTTGATACCTGGGTAGTAATTGTTTTTGAACTTTCTGGCGGGCATTGAGTTTTAGGTGCTTATGTCCTTAATTGTACTTATAGATGATAACTTATAGATATTCGCATATTTATTTATATTTATAATTTTTGTTAATTTCAGGCTAAACTAATGTCTTGAGATGGTTGAGATGGATGGGATGATTCAGTTAATTCGACCTTCATTTAAATATTATCACAGTGTTTGTAAATATATTTTTGTTCTAATAAATAATATATAACGTATTTAAAATGGTGTTTTTTAACTCATTCATCATTATAAAGAAGGTGTTGTTTTTATTATTGGGCCTTCAAAGTATGATTTTTCGGTATTCCTATTTATAGTATATGTACACTGTGGGCAAAATTAAATTGCAACCCTCTTTAATGCTTAATAACTTTTTTATTTTCCAAGGATTTTTCATCATTTTTGGATATGTTATGGCCTAAGTTATTGGGATTAAAAAGAACTTTGCAAAGACGATCTACTTCAGTGGCGTGCAGAAAAGGGAGTATTTTTTAAAACCAATGTATTTCAGGTCGTTGCGAAAATCGGCCAAATGAAATAAAGATGTAAAAATGAGCAAACAAGATTTGAAAGGGTTCGGAATATTGACCATTAAAAAACCAAGTCAATACAAACAAAATTAAAATTGATACTTTAATTTTGATAAAACCATGACTTGTAGGCCAAGTTAAATTGGATCATTTTTTAATGCTTAACGACCTTTTATTTTCAAAGGATTTTTTATAATTTTTGGATATGTTAGGGCCTAAGGTATTGGGATTAAAAGGAACTTTGCAAAGACGGTCTACTTCAGTGGCGCACAGAAAAAGGGGGTATTTTTCAAAACCAATGTATTTCAGGTCGTTGCAAAAATCGGCCAAATGAAATAAACATGTATAGTAATGGGCAAAAAAGATTTGAAAGGGTTCGGAATATTGACCATTAAAAAATTAGGTCAATACAAAGAAAAATAAAAATTAATACTTTAATTTTGGAAAAACCATGTCTTGTGAGCCTAGTTAAATTGGAGCTTTTTTAATGCTTAATGACCTTTTATTTTCAAAGGATTTTTTATAATTTTTGGATATGTCATGGCTAAAATATTAGATTCAAAAAGAAATTGGTAAAGCGGGTCTACTTCAGTGGCGTACATTAAAATAATTTTTTTTTTATTTTAAAAAATTTAAGTAAATTCAAAATTTCTGTATGCCAATGAAGTAGACCCGCTTTGCAAAGTTCTCTTTGATTCTAATGTCTTAGGCCATAACATATCCAAAAATGATAAAAAAATCCTTTGCAAATAAATTCACTAAGCATTAAAAAAGGATCCAATTT
>MU184257.1:67565-79464 GCA_016904865.1 Pissodes strobi | reverse complement strand
CTTAGCGAACTATAAGTGTTTCTTCAAGTATTCAATCGCTGAAAAATAATTGGAATTCACTGGGAAATTACCACAGCATCGGGTGATTTTGCAAGGACTAGCAAATTCGGAGAGGACCACATTGCCTTCCAAATAGTTTTCCTTATAGTCCTTATAATACGTCAATAATATCCCCTAAATCAGACATTAAGGTTTGAAAAACCTTAATGTCAGATATATAATAATATCCCCTAAATCTATAATAATATCCCCTAAATCTGACATTAAGGTTTGAAAAACCTTAATGTCAGATTTAGGGGATATTATTGACGTATTAAATAATCTATCCCTAACACCTTCAAGTGACTCTGTCTCAAATAATTCTGAAACTTTAGAAAATAATCAAAGTATATCTCAACTCGTTTTAAATAAAATAGTTCAAGAATCAATTTCAAGAGCTTCTAGTAATAATTTAAGTTCATCTTCTGCTACTCAGAGCACATTAAATAATAGAAACTTAATCTTAGCTGATATTCCAGAAAATCCTAAAATTACTTTTAGGCCTGAATACCTAAAATGCGTACCCGAATTTGATGGGAATCCTAATGATTTAAACCGTTATTTGTCAATTTTTGAATCGTTAATTAATAATTTTTATAATATTGGTAAACTAAGTGGCACTGCAAAAATTTTAGTAAACATACAAAATGTCACTACATGGGATGATTTAAAAAATACACTCAGACGAAACTTTGCAGATCAAAGAGATGAATCGTGTTTGAATAGGGATCTAGTAATGTTAAGGCAGCATCCAAATGAACAACCCAGTCAATTTTACGACCGGGTTCTCCAAATTTTAAATTTACTTTGTGCGTATATTGACGTTCATGAAAATACGCAAGAAGGAAAAATTTTAAAGAAAGCTTTATATAACGAACTTGCTTTAAAAACGTTTCTTTCCGGGTTGAAAGAACCTTTAGGCACAACCATATGATGCATGCGCCCTAGTACCTTAACGGAAGCTTTGCAATTTGTAATTCATGAAAATAACACACATTATTTTCAGACTTTGACAAAACCAATAACTCAGCACCCTAAAAATAACTTTAGACAGACCCAACAAACTAATTCTAAAAACTTTCATTATTCTCCACCTTACCAACCAAACCCCAGTTTTTCGAATTTTAATTCCCATACACCAAATAACTTATTTGCACCAAGGCCCAATTACTCAAGATTTCCATCACAGCCAATAAACATAAGGCCGAATTTCAATAACACACCACGAAAATTTCCCACAAATTCAGCAGTATTCGGAAGACCTAATCAAACAAACGTTTTTAGGCCTAACCAACATAAAAATTTCCCAAAACCACAACCAATGAGCGTTTGTATTTAGGTCCTGGACCAAGGCAACCTCAAAACATGCCTAGATATCCACCGCCAACATTTCAGGGTCAACCAAAATTTGCATTCGAAGAATTATATAATGCTGAAATGCAAAACAGCCCAAATTATGATCAACATTATCAATATTATTCGCATGAACCAGATAATGAGCAGGAAGAAATTATCGAAGACCTTTCTCCCAATTACCCTATCTATCAGTCGAACATTACCAATGAACCATATGAAGCCGACTTTTCATCTTTGCAAATCCAAGGTGATCAATCAACCGATCCAATTGGAGAAGATGTAAATTTTCCATTAGCAATCCCGTACGACAACCTGACTTAGTTATTTCATTAAACACGACACACTCTAGTGAATTGTCATATATTACTTTTCCAGAACACGACATAAAGCTGCTAATCGATTCCGGTTCAACTAAATCATTTCTAAACCCAAA
The DNA here is from genome assembly GCA_016904865.1 of Pissodes strobi. NCBI lineage: Eukaryota > Metazoa > Arthropoda > Insecta > Coleoptera > Curculionidae > Pissodes > Pissodes strobi. The sequence goes on along the minus strand of MU184257.1, from coordinate 77,636 downwards.
TTTGGTAAAGAAATTCTTCCCAAATTCCATACGCTAGGACCCATTTGTCGTCAGCACAGTTTTCCAAAAATCGGCTCATAGACACAGCGCATCGATAGCTGCTTCCAAAATGTTCAATTTGCCAAAGCCTCAAACACTAAAATTTTATCTTTTTAAATTCCACAATATATTTGATGGCCTTTTAGGTTTAGATAACCTAAAATTACTTCAGGCAAATATCGATTTTAAAACAGGATTTTTAGTAACACTTTTGGCGAAAATAAAATTAAAATTCCTTAAGACTCAATCGAAACTTAATTGCGTGACTGTAGCCCCGCGCAGTCAGCAAGTCGTGAAAGTAAAAACGCCTATCGAAAATGGAGAAATAATTATTCCGCATCAAAAAATTCATAACTGCGAGATACCTGAATGCTTAAGCATTGCAAAAAATGGACATGCAATTACAACAATTTTAAATAATTCTTGTAATACTATCACTCTAGACTTCTCAGAGCCACTTGTGACTGAGAGATTTAATCGGAAGCAACTCCAAAACATTGATCTTAATCACTTTGGTGGTTCATCTCCATTTCAACTAGACTTATCCAAAATTCGTTTGGACCACTTAAATTCAGAGGAACGAAGAACAAATTTAAGCCTATGTAAGGAATTTGCAGACGTTTTCTATCAAGAGGATACTCCTTTAACATTTACTACAAAGATGAAACATCATATCCGAACCACAGACGAGATACCTGTGTACACAAAAACTTATAGGTATCCATTCATCCATAAAAAAGAAGTAGAAGCCCAAATTAAGAAGATGCTTAACCAAAACATAATTAGACCATCAAATAGCCCATGGTCAAGCCCTATCTGGGTTGTACCAAAAAAGATGGACGCATCAGGCCAACAAAAGTGGAGAGTTGTAGTGGACTACAGGAAGCTAAATGAGAAGACCATAGACGACAAGTTTCCACTACCAAATATCACCGATCTACTTGACAAATTGGGTAAGTGCCAATACTTCACCACATTGGATTTGGCCTCTGGATTCCACCAGATAGAAATGAATGCGGAAGATGTTCCGAAAACAGCGTTCAATACAGAGAACGGACACTATGAATATTTGCGCATGCCCTTTGGGCTGAAAAATGCGCCGGCAACTTTCCAAAGAATTATGGAGTCGATTTTGAAAGGTATACAGAACGAGAAATGCCTAGTGTATCTCGACGATATAATCGTTTTTCCAACATCATTACAAGAGCATGTAGAGAACTTAAAACAAGTTTTTAAAGGACTGAGAGACTCTAATTTTAAGATACAACTGGATAAGAGCAAATGTTTAAGACACGAGGTAGCTTACCTAGGACATATCGTGACCCCAGAGGGAGTCAAACCAAATCCCGATAAAATATTAGCGATCAAACAGTATCCCATTCCTAAAACAACAAAACAAATTAAAGGATTCCTCGGGCTACTGGGATATTACAGGAGATTCATTAACAACTTTGCCAAGATAACAAAACCCCTCACAACGTGCTTAAAAAAGGGAGCAAAAATCGAGCACAATCAGGAATTTGTTGATTGCTTCGAAAGTTGTAAAAATTTGCTCATAAACGAGCCTATTTTGCAATACCCAGATTTCTCAAAGGAATTCAATTTAACAACAGATGCAAGCAATATGGCTCTAGGGGCCATATTAAGCCAAGGTCCAATAGGAAAAGACCTTCCTGTTGCATTTGCTTCCCGAACGTTGAATGATTCCGAGCGAAATTATTCAACCATCGAGAAGGAATGTTTATGCTTGGTATGGGCAACTAAATATTTTAGGCCTTACCTTTATGGCCGAAAATTTAAAATTATCACGGATCACAAACCCTTACAGTGGTTGTTTAATTTAAAAGACCCAAGTTCAAAGCTTATGCGTTGGCGTATCAAGCTTAAAGAATATGACTATTCAGTGATATATAAAAAAGGAAAAGCCAATACTAACGCGAACGCGCTGTCGCGCATTGAATTGCACGTTAAGGAAGATCTGGGATGTTCATTTAAAAAATACATCGAAGATTTTAACAATCAGTTAGCACAAGAAAACGAGAACAATGAACCATCGACGTCACGACAACCGGACGCCCATGTGCAAGACGATAATATAGACCAAAAAAAGACTAGTTCATCCTGACGAAGAGCAACAAGATATCCCCAATATAGACGACGAAGACGGCAACACTGTACACTCTAATAATGACCAGATCCCATAGTCGGAATTCCTATTCTGGACACACCTGTTAATTATGGAGCCAATCAAATTATTATTTCACAAGTTTTGCATTCGCCTGCCAAGCCTAAAACAACCATATTATTCGGAAAGAAACACCGAATAACTGTTCAGTTAAGTCAAAACGAATTCGAAACGGATATTTTAAATTTTATCAAAGAAAATGTAATACCGGGAAAACTGTATTACTTGTATTTCGAAAATCAAGATGTTTATGAATCATTTTGCGAAGTAGTGAGGAAGTACTTCAGATGGCCTTCCTTACAGTTCAAACGATGTCTTAAAAAATTAATCGATATAACAAGTAAAAACGATATTCTCGAAATTATACAGAATTATCATGAAAGCAAAAGCAATCATAGAGGCATAGATGAAACCGAAGGAAAAATAAAAGAAATATATTGGCCGAATTTGAAGGATTCAATTCAAACGTATATTAATCAATGCGAAATATGTATAAGAACAAAGTATGATCGACACCCGGTTAATATAGAAATGAACGTTACTCCAACCGCTACAAAGCTCTTTGAAATAATACATCTTGATACATATACCTTAGAACAATCGAAATTCCTAACAATTTTAGATAGTTCTTCAAAGTACGCCCAAGCTTACGTTCTTAAGTCCCTTGGTGCAACAGAAATTGCAGACAACCTTCTATCTTTCTTTTCTCACCATGGTATTCCCAAATTAATTATACTTGATAATGGCACTGAATTTAAAAATGCTGTAATTACCGAACTTCTTCAACTGCACAAAATAAAGATACATTTTGTATCTCCCAACCACCCACAATCTAATGGAGCAATAGAACGTCTCCATTCTACTATTGCTGAGTATGTTAAACTCTTAAATGCCCAGAACTTTAATAAATGCCCAATCAGCAAAAAAATAACTTACGCTATTATGGCTTATAATCATTCTATTCATTCAAAAACGAAAATGAAGCCAATAGATGTTATTAACGGCCATATAACTTCCGATGACCCATTTGATTTGAATTTAGAACAACTTATACTGTCAGACTATATAAACGATCATAAAAGCAAGTCAAAAATCCTTTATTCAAAAATAAATGAAAAACTTATCCAAAATAAAGAAAAGCTAATAGGCAAAATTAATATCGACCAGAAACGTGACACTCCAGATTTATTCGAAACCGGACAAGACGTCTATGTGAAAAAACATACTCGACAGAAACTCGCTGAAAAATTCTCAAAACCAGTAAAAATCGTCTCTGTCAACAAAAAACGTAAAACCGTGAGAACGAACGCTCATGGGAAAATACACATGGATAATCTAAAAAGACCTCTTAGAAACAAGTATAGTTTCGACTAATTTAGTATAGGTTTTATTTACACGTAACATTAGCTTAGCGTTAATTTTATTTAGCATCTACATAATAGGTAAATGCGATATACTTAAGTATTATATTTCAGCCTTGCCATCGCCCTTGGCAGCGTCAATCTCGTCACATCCGAGGCAAATCGTGATCAGATTTCTCTGAAAAAATTGGACGACAACCCCGGATTATTACCAATAAAATTAGGAATCGCCAAAATTCATGACTACAGTTATACGCTTATTCATTATTACGACCTTAATCCAATAATCATCGAGCTAAATAAGTTGTATAATAAATCCCAAAATATCATAACACTATTAGATTCGCATACAGAATATCGATCGGACTCTGGCAATTATTTAATACTTTTAAAATTAACCCACGATAGGGTTGAAAACAAAATTAAAGAAATAATTCCACATCCCCAAAGAACTAAACGAGGCTTAATTAACATTCTAGGGTCAGTTTTTAAGGCAATCAGCGGCAATTTAGACGCCTCTGATGGCGAACGTTATGACCATATCATTAATGAACTACAAACAAACCAAAATAAGCTATTAGGCAGTATTTCTAATCAAAACTCAATATCATTAAATGTTATTACTAGATTCAACGAAACGATACAAGTTGGCAAACACGAAAAATTATTAGAATCAAAAATTAATCAAATCTCTCTTATAGTGCAAAAAACTACTCATAAGGAAAATTTATATTACATTCAAGACACCTTACGTCAAATAACAAGCATTTATCAATTTATCGATTCTATGCTACAAGATATAGAAAATTCCATAACTTTTTGTAAACTTAAAACGATGCATCCAAGCATCATAAAAACAGAAGAACTGTATAATGAACTTAAGTTCTTGGAAAAGCGTGTAGGCTCCAAACAATTACCTATGAAAATAGAACAAGAAAATATTTTCTTACTAGAAAAACTTGTGAATATTGAATGCATTATTGTTAACAATAAAATTACATATTTATTATACATTCCAATAACAATAAACGAAAACTTAGAACTTTTCCATTTATACTCAGCACCTATCTTCTCGCAGGGTCGGTTTAAGGGTATTTTACCGCGTAGTAAACTTCTTATAAAAAATAAATCACACTATACATATCGAGACCTGCCCTGTCGAAGAATCTCACCTCAGCTCTACTTGTGTGACAAAGAAGTCCTTAAGGAGATTCACCAAGATAGCCCTTGCGCAGTGAGCCTGCTGTCCTCCACAGAAGACACCACTATTTGCGACCACGTCGAACTGTACATCAGTCAGCCGATAATCATCCCTTTATGCACCTCTGACCAATGGTTGTTTGTCCTACCTAAAGAAGTAATCGCAAAACTCGAATGTTTTGTACAATCTGAAAACCTGAAGCTTTTCGGGACATACATCGCCCAATATGCCAAGTGTCTGTTAATGATCTCAAGACCTTTCAACAACAGTTTGTAGCCAATGTTATTCCCTGATCTAGGAGAAAGTCCGAGTTTAATGCCATTATTAAACTTAAGCCTCCAACTGGACGACATAAAACTCGATAGTCTACAAGAAGTAAGAAACCAAATAATCGAAAACAAGTCCCGCCTGGAATCCATCCCAGTTACTACCAAGCCTTCCCTTTGGACAGTTCTGGTTTACTTGCTGCTGTTCCTTGGCTGTAGCTACCTAATCTATAAGAAGATAACCCAGAAATCCTGTGCCAAAAGAAGAAGTAGGAAAGAAAACGATGCTATGGAAGACATTACCCTACAGCCCATTCAACTACCCTGACGATATAGTTGAATCCGAGGGTGGAGGAGTTACATCGCCGTTCCTTCCCATAATGAGGACGAGATGCTGACCATGCATTTTACCTTATATATATAAATTCATTTTTCATTGTAAAAGTCAGTTAATAAAGTATATTGTCGCAGACATTGTTGTACCGAATTTAGAATTTAGTTTATAAAAAGGAGTTGGCCTATCGGTATTAGTTAACTCACGGCAGAACTGGTTGGGAATAGTACGGACCTATCTAAAAATGTACCGTGGCGACCGAGATATTTTATTGCGGATCGTCCAATAGGAAGGTAAACACTTGCACATTTACTACGGCTTTCAATAAATGGAACTTTACACAGTACCCACTTACTTCTTTCAATCACTCATAAAAATCATGACACGCAGTTTAAAACTCCTTAGATTTCACGGCAATCTTGCATCTTGTACATGCTACTTTAATTTAAATACTTACATTTTTAATAAACAAGCACAAGATTTTTCGCTTTGGTTGCTAATATACAGGGTCTCCATTTAAATAAACATAATTTCATCTTTATTCCTAAGAGATTGCGGCACATTGGGCGAAATCTCTCCTTAAGATGTTAAATATACGACACCATAAGAATATTTGCTTTCATATGAAGTGCAGTTTTTCTTCAAAAATTGTCGCTAATCACTTCCAGTATTAATTTCTCCTGTGTCAAGAGAGGAATTAAAATGAAAAGCAACTTTTACTTATATAAAATTATCAACAAGGCAAATATTATATGCCTAATTGCGTTCTGGCCTTGAAGAAATAGTGCTTTTGATTTGTGGTAATAATATACCGCAGTAAAAACGCATTTTAGTGAATACTTCTAACTCAATTTACAGTTTTTTAGTGGCATATCGATGACACTTTGGGCATTTCTGCTTTTATAACAACTGCTATGCAGTACAATTAAAACGGGTGTGTGCTAATATTTGAAACTTAACATTTTTTTCCGAAAAAATTGTCATTTACTGTACATTTTTCTCATTTTTTAGTTTGATGGAATAACTCGAAACTATGCGACAGAAGCTAGTAGAGCTATCTTTAGAAAGAATTTAGAAGCCAAACAAAAAAAGTTTCAAGTGGATGATGGGATACCAGTTCATCTAAAAGGAGGTTTCTTTGATCGATTGCTTTTTAGAACTACGGCTATATTATGTGTTATTGGAGCTAGTTCAGGCCTTTATACTGTTCTTGGAATGGCGTTTAAACGCAAATAAAAACGGATATTATTACAACGAATGATTATGGTATAACCAGTCGGTAAACGCAACTTCTGGTGTAGTTTTACTTATATTTATCTACGGTCTTACAAGCTAAAAATAAATGTTTAAAATACCTTAGTTTTTTTGTTTCCTTCAATATTGCGGCAGTCAAATGGAAGAACGTACCTAGCTGCCAAAATGTTACTCACTCAACTTCTTTTGGTACACCTTAGAGAAGGAAAATGAGAGGAGAGCTAATTTACATTTATAGACCAATGGCTAAAGCTAACGTAACAACGGAGGTTTCTGTTGCTAGAAAGTTAACCAGTAATTTAATTAGTTCGAATTCGGCGATTCCTTTAAGCAAATAAATTTACACCTCCAACTGTCTTCTCTTCCCTAAATATGTTATATATACACTGTGGGCCAAATTAAGTTAGACCCTTTTTAAATGTTTAATAACTTTTTTATTTCTAGACCGATATTGATGATTTTAGGATATGACATTCCCGCAACAATTCTTAACAAGACTGTAATTTGATATTTGAGATGCTACCAAGTGGACCAGAAACATTTTGGTTCTAGTAAATTGGTGTTTTGAGCTCGTTGCAAAAAGTAACGAATTAAGATTTTTCAAAAACACCTAATATTGTTAAGAGACATTCGGAAAGAAGCATTCTTTTCAAAAAATTGGAGACCTTTTCAGCTTTCTTGAATCCTCTCAAAAAAATGTAGTTTTAGATAAAGGACATATCGAAATTAAATTAAAGTCAGTGGCGTACATTTTTTTGTCAATAATTTTTATTAAGTTGCCCCCCTAACGCCACTGGACTTTTTCATTTAGTTAGGGCCAAATCAGCCCCTGATTAGTAGAAACAACGCTGCGAAATTTTAAAAAAAATCGGTGAGAAGATATTTGAATTATTAAAAAAGAAAACGTTATTTTAAAAAACTTTACACCTGGGAACAATTGCCTTTCCTATGTTTATGGGAACTTTTTTTCATAAAATAACCTGAGAAATCACCCCCTTAATATTGCCGCGTCTTTTTTAAACACCGTGTATATGATATAGATTTTGACGAGTAGTCTTGACTGACTTGTTGAATATATATTTTTTTAATTCTTGGGGTAACGGTCTAGAGCTGAGCGCCGAGTTTTCGGAAATTTATTCTTTCCTTTATCAAGGCTACAATATTACAAAGCAAAATATGAAACTTCTAGAAGTTATAGTTACATGGTAAGTTATTATTTTAATTTCATGTGTGAGTCCTTTAATGTATGGTATGGAAAAATATTTACGCGTGTGTGTGCCACTGACATACAAAAAGACTGATTTACAGTACGAAAAGCTGAGCTGTATGGAGACATTTCTAAATTATACTGATTATCGTTACTTTGATTGGATGGTGACTACTCAGATAGTTCAATTTCTTCAAGTTGTATACTGTGATTTTCTGTGTTAATAGTGTTTAATGAAAACATTTTTAGAAGCTAATCTGATTAAGAGTTGTCTTTCAAAATGAGATAGTTTTCTTAGATCCTCATTAATGCGCGATGGATGACAGATCTTTCCTATCAATTTCCAAGTTTCATTACTAGATTAATCTTCATTTTTTGAGTATGAGAAGAATGGAAGCTTATATATCTTCCTGAATACATAGGCTTCATGTACCAATCTGCAATAATGATGTTATCAGTTCTAATTAGTTTAGTGTCCAAAAATGGAACACGCGTGTTCTGTTCAGATTCACATGTGGTTATTATAGCTGTTGAAGATTCGTAATATATCTTCTGTGCTATTCTTTGATACCGAAATGATTGCGTCATCAGATTTTTTTTTAAATGGTAGTTTGAACTTACTTGCAGGTTTGACGGTAGATATTAAAACAAATCCTTGGCGCTCCAATGGGAGCCACACTTTCACCCATAGCCTCCCAATATGTAGCGGATGATTTACTGGAAGAATCCATTCCTAAGCTGGGTCTCGAACAATTTTTTTTTTAATTGTTGATGACCTAACCACTTCGGTACCAAAGAATAGCACAGAAGATATGCTACGGATCTTCAAAAGTTATAATAAACACATTCAGTTCATCATGGAACGTGAACAGAAGAAGCGTGTTCCATTTTTGGACACTGAACTAATTATAACTGATAACAACATTATTATTGCAGATTGGTATACGAAGCCTACGTATTCAGGAATATAAACTTCCATTCATACTCATTCATACTCAAAAAATAAAGATAAATGGGACTTGGAATAGAATTAGAAAGATCTGCCATCAATCACGCGTTAATGAGGATCTAAGAAAACTTTATCTCATTTTGAAAGACAACTCTTATCCAGATTGGTTTCTAAAATGTTTTTTATTTAACTCTATTAACACACAAAACCACAATATACAATTTGAAGAAATTGAACCATCTGAGCAATCACCATCCAATCAAGATAACAATAATCAGTATAATTTAGCAATCTCTCCAGACATATCAGCTAAAATATTATTTCTTTCCATACCATACATTAATAGAACTCACACACAAACTTGAGAAAATACTTACAAAACCAGTTAATATTAAAATCTGTGGAAAGCACGCAATGAAAATAAGCAATATTTTCTCCAGGCTAAAAGACTCTGACGAATCTCTGAAAACATCATGTGTAGCATACAAAATTAAACGTATTGAATGAAAAGAACTATAAGAGAATGCAGATTAAATAAAACTAGCGCCCTGTCAGAACATCTAATAGAAACTAGGCACGATATAGACTTTGCAAATGTGGAAGTAATTAGCAGTAGATAACAACTACATTAATAAAAGAAAATATTTAGATAATCTCAGTGTGATTTACTCCTACATACTATGGTGTTTAAACAAAAATCAAAGTGCTAAGAACAGTGAACCTAACTTTTCAAACAACTTCTTACATGTAAGCATCCAGCAAATAACCAGGACACTTGCCTCAAATTCTCACCCTTCTCTGCATTGGATTGTTTAATAAAAAATAAAAAGTAGGATTATGTATGAAATAAGTTACTACATAACATAACATTAATCTATCTGTAAGCATTGGGATCCAAATCTACGGCCAAATCAAGAATAGATGGCGTTACAAACACCAATGAGGAGGCAAAGCCATGAAATAACAAAAAAATAAAAAAAAATTCTTTGTTCGTACCAATGCATTTAGTAGTCGAAAAATCGTGAATAGTGCAGACAGATTAACTGCTTTTCCTGATATTTGAAAATTAAAAATGTAAGAAATAATATGTTCTTCATGCTACTTATTAATCGACCCACAGTAAACTCACATTGCATGTAAGTATTATAATGATACATTTAGAATCAAATTTTAAAACTAGTTATGTAGGTACCTATTACTTCTAGAAGTGTAACATTCTGCTTTGTAGCCTTGACAAAGAAAACAATAAATTTCCGAAAGCTCGGTGTTTGTAGA
>MU184257.1:55672-67165 GCA_016904865.1 Pissodes strobi | reverse complement strand
TATATATATAAGGTAAAATGCATGGTCAGCATCTCGTCTTCATTATGGGAAGGAACGGCGATGTAACTCGTGCTAATAAAGAAGAGCGAATATTACAATTACATAGTTTTGAGAAATCGGCGTTTGGAAATATTTTTTTGGATTTTTCTCTTTTAAGACATTTTGCGAGTTGTTTTTTTACATTTCGCTTTTTCTAACAGATTTATTAGGGCATAATCTTTATTTTGTAAAAAAATTAAGCATCTACACACTGAAAAAACTGACTTATTTCAAAAATAAGAAAAGCGAATGTGCTGAGCCATTAAAGATAACACGACCGTAGCAAAGAAAAAGAGCATAGATAAATATTAATAAAAAAGAGCGAATGTAACAAATTTGCAACTTATTTCAAAAATAAGAGAAGCGAATGTGCTGAGCCATTAAAGATAACACGACCGTACCAAAGAAAAATAGCATAGATAAATATTAATAAAAAAGAGCGAAATTTGCAACATTCGCTGTTTTTAATTAGGTTCAGACAGAGCGGTTCAGACCAACACGGTAGTAGAAAAAGGCCAATGTTACAACATTGCAGTGTTCCCGTATGTTTTTTTTTGGACTGGTTTATATTTAATTGTTGGGATTTTTATTAAACGGTTTTATTTAGCTTGGCCTGTTTCTTATTTGTTTGGGTCACATTTTGCAATTGAAATTTTACCAACTTCCTGTTGACCGATTGATCTGATATTTGATACACACCTTTAGTTCTGATGATAATGCAATTTAATACATTCTGTGTTATTGTAAATCCAAGATGGCCGCCGCTGCAAAATGGCTGATTACATATTTTTTCACAACCCCCTTAATATGGGTATCAAATGAAAGGGCTTGACAAGTAGAATACTGTACACTGTGACAAATTTCAAATCTAAGATGGTCGCCGGCACAAAATGCCACCTTTCATATTTGCTTCAATATTTCTAATGTCATATTTGTTTCAATATGGGTAATTGCGTATCAAATGAAAGGGTAGTCTTTGGAAGGATTATGTATTGAGGAGTTAGATTGCAACAAATTGTCAGGAAAGAAACCTTGTAATAATGACGCACTAAATAATCTAAATAGAATAAGAAATGTTAAGTAACGAAATAAAAACTAAAAACTTAAATAAAATAAGTTAAAAATAAATTTAGGTTTAACGGTTTTATTGAAAATAATACTAATACTAAATAATACTAATACTAAAATCTAAAAAATAATTCGTTAGGTCCTAGGTACTGGTCATCATACCATTCTCCTCATCAATCTAGGGCATTGATCAGACAAAAAAATAAAATCGTGTGGCGAGGCGTAACCTGAGTAAATATGTAAATATATCATTTATAACGATATCAGCGGTTGACTTGATAGAAATTTCACGCGCCTTACGATTTTATTTTTTTATCTGCTCAATGCCCCAGATTGATGAGGAGAGTGGTGTGATGACTAGTACCTAGGACCTAACGAATTAATTTTTAGCTTTTTGTATTATTATTATTTAGTGTTAGTATTATTTTTAATAAAACCGTTTAACTTATTTTTTTTTTTTAGTTTTTTTATTTTTGCTTAACTTTTGTCGTTATTAATTTACACTGATTTTCTTGATGCAAGTTATATATCTATAAGTCAAAACCAAAATATATACTCAAAAATGTTAATAGATAAATAGGAAAAGTCCACAAATAGAGCCACAAAACTCAAGCGAGCTAGTTAAAAATATTCTTATTTTGCATATAGTGTGTCCGCGAATAGCTATGTATTTATTATTACTGAAAAAAGAACAACCATTTTGAATTAGTGTTATTTTACCGCAAATAAATGATTGTAAAAGAAGGATATATTTAATTTTATTTATTAAGGCGAAATAAATGTTCAATGATGCTAGAAACTTAGAAGCTAATATTAATTTATCAGGTAGCTAGTCAATATCATCCTCATCACTACGCAGAATGGTATGTTCAGTGCCATGGCTGAAGTGTAATATTAGACATTTTTGTCAACAATGTGATGCGCGCGCAACTCTGAAGCCCGCTAATGTGGTAGGGGCTATGTCTTGTCAGGCTGCCGGTAGTAGAAACAGTATTTACGTTTTGAATATAAAAATATGTAAAACTAAATTTCATTCTTAAGACATTTCACAGAAGCCAAGCTTAAACCCTTCGTAGTATTAATAATTTTCACATTGCAGACAATTTTTTTTAAGCTGCAATATAATAAAAATTGATTTATTATATATTTTGAGCTGTCGAATTCACAAAAAAACACCGAGCCTTCGTCGTCTCTACTCTCGTCAAAGGAAAGGAAAAGTCGCGAGGGGGACCCCAGACATTGGATTTTTTCAAGCATTTTTTTACTTTTTCATTCCTGTTTGTAAAATAGCAAAAACGGAATAAACTGTGATCAAAGAAGTGTTAGTTGTTTTGATGGATTTTTTTCTACGATTGTGTGATTAAAACACTATTTTCTTTGTCGAAAGATGAAAGGTGAGTATTTTTTTAATGCATTATTAATAAGCACACAGGGCCGTAGCCATGATACGCTAGGGCAGGCTGCCCTGGCAAATTACTGCCCTGCCCAAAATCATTCCGAGGATAAGGAAAAAAATCGAAAGTAATGGCAACTATGCGCCACGTCATTGCCTTTATAAGATGGCCACGTGTTGTCTTGTGGGAGTAGATTTGACAAGTTGGTTATTTTATTATCCAGCAGTGCTTCCAGATCTACCGTTTTTACGATAGATCTACTGTTTTCACACTGTAGCTACCGTTCTACCGCAGAGACTCGTGATTCTACTATTAATTTTGAAAAATTGTGTTAGTTTTTTCCTACCAAATAATAAAATTATTTAAAACTTTCAGTGGTTCTTAATTTTCTTTGTAAAATATTAAACAGCCAAATTTATAATAATATATCTACTGAAATAAAATCTTGCTACAGTGCGGACTGTGGACAAATTATGGCGTGCGCCAAAAAGAAAACTATGACGTCATATTATGATTGCTACCGTTTTCAATTCTAAATCTAGTGTTTCCTATGCGTTTAGATCTGGCAGCACTGTTATCCAGTAGCGGTGTGAAATTGATACTTTTTCAATAAGTATCGAGTAGATACTAGTACTTTCTCTCTGAATATCAGATACTTAGTATTCGATAATCGATACTTAGTAATCATAAGCTTCGTAATAGATATGTGGGTAGCGGACTCGATTTAATGGTCTAACTCTGAGAGAATACTTGAAAAATAATTAGATATTGCTTTTGACAATATGAAATACAGTAAATACATTTTGCCCATAAATATTTTGACTTGTTATTGAATAAAATACCCAATTTTATATTCGCTAGAAATATAATGTGTTTTGGTGCATAGTTTTAACAAAAAAGTAAATCTAAAAACGCTTATAGAAAACTAAAATTTTAAAATTTAACACAGACTCACAAACATCCCTCACTGTAATTTAGAACGACTACACTCTATTCTCTATTCCTGCGTTTTCTAATTATTTGTGTGCTTTCCTGTTGTTCAATAGGGTATTAATTTAATTTGTATGGTATGTCAAAGAAAATAATTTAATGTCTAACTTAAAATGTGGGAACCACTATTATAATAGAAATATTAATAAGTAATATTTTTATGTTATGTTTTGTGTTTTATTTTTTCCTTGTTTAGCTTATTCTACAAAAAATAAATGAGTATGTCGAATTGTTAAAGAAAGTAGTAGTTACTTAATACTAATTATTATTTATGTAAATTAATCCATTGTTTGTTACTTTGATTAAACATAAATGCTAAATGAAAAATTCAAACGTTGATAAGTACCAACATCCCAGTTAGCAAATTAATTTCTATAAGGTTTGTATAAACAACTATAAGATATATAAGATATATCTTATAGAATACTAAAATTCTTATAACATTCTACAAAACCATTAAATGATCCTTATACAACCAAAAAGGGCCCATTTTTAGACAACAGTTTGGTAGTATAACAGTTCTATTAAAAGTTTATACAACGGTTATACGACTGTTTTATACACATTTATACAGCTACTATAAAATGGTTTTATAGTGTGTCACGTAGTCACATCTATAAAATGGAATTAAAGTGGCACTACAAAAGTCTTACAAAATGGTTGTATAAGGCATTATATTTTTTTTATAATGCTGTTATTGCGAGCACAATGAAAACATTTTATCATTTAGCAGTTTAAAAAAGCATTTTATTTTTTAGTGAATATTAGAACCAAATTATATTTTAAGCATGTTGTGAGTAATATAAATTTAATATAGGATGTGCATGCATTATTGTAAAAAATGGAGACATTACTATTATAGCGTCAAAATGGCAGAGCAGTTGTTTAAGAGATATTTTGTAAAATCATTTGGAAGGTAGGTATGTGGTTGGCAAAAAATGAAGCGCTTTAATTTTGGTTGTTTCATGTTTGTAAACATTTTTTTTTTTTAATTTCAATTTTTTTTTATTTCTCCTTTTTTAAAATGATTTTAATAGTTTATTACTGCATGTGACAATACTTTCACAATATAATTCTCTAAATAATAATAAAGTCACATTTTCAAGTTAGTTTCATGTTTTCCAACTCAATTGGTCATAATGGCGGCGATAAATGATACAAGAATTCTTTATTTAAACATGCCGATTTATAATACAACAATTTTATCCCAAATAATAATCGATACAAGAATTCCTTATTTAAACATAGCGATTTATAATACAACAATTTTATCCCAAATAAATGCCTTAAATAATGTTTTATTGTAAAATCAAACGATATACGATAAAATTGTTTTTTCTTCAAACGTCAGTAAATCCGTCATTACTCAACTATGTAGGCGGCCGTGAAGTTTCGTTTTTCCTCCGCCGGAGCTTTACTTTTCACTTTTCCGCCGGCGGAGGTAAAAGTGTTGTCATAGCAACATAGATACAATACAAACAGACAACAAAATAAGCGTCAACAACTCAAGATTTATTAAACTACAATTTGTATTTATCACTCAATTTGTGACTGCATTTCTAAAAATCACTAATTTAGGAACAAATTGGTTATTATTTAATCGAATTTACTCAATAACTGTTTATCAATACGGAATTAAAACGCAATCGGAAACGCAATCTTAAAAAATAATAATTATTGTTGACAGTGTCCACTGACAGCTTTATGTTACTTCACCGACACCGGTCTAAGCAAGGCCACCTACGACCGTGGTCTAAGCCGCCTTGCGAACCCATTTATCTTTAATAATAATTAGATATTATTACTATTAAAAAGAGATGTTTTTGCATTAATTTGTCGACATTTGAAGAAAAAACAGCATATTTTATTTGGAGGAAAAGTTACTTTTCCTCCATATAAAATAATATACTATTATAACGATGAATATTTAGGCACTATACAATCTTTTTTGACAAGTAAATAATATTGAGATTCGCCAAAAAGTAGAGGTTGCCAGATCTTGGTAATATGAATTTAAACTTTCAAAACAGCTGTTAATAATTTAATAGCAATGTAGGATTAGAAATTCGGCCTGAGCCGAACCCAAACTAACCCAAACTACTTACTACCTATTTTAAGAAAAGGGTTTTATCATTTATAAATAATTAAACTTTACTTTTAACATTATTAAAACGCAAGAGAGAGTGGTTAGAATGAGGGTTTACATTTAAAAAATATCTAACGTATTTTTTTTTAAATACAATACATGTAAAATTTTCTTCCAACTATAAAATTTTTAGGTCAACGTGGCAACCATGCTCCAAAAAGTTCAAGAAGGCTAAAGAGATATCAGCTGATCATGGGTGTTTTATCTATGCGTTCACTTCAGTCTTATAACGCAGATCTTAGAACGAATTTATTCTGTCATACACTGTTTTATCCTATAAGGCATTTATAAAGGAGAGAGTCGTATAGTATCTAAAGTTCACGTATAAAAGTGTTTTATAATGCAGCGCAATTCAATGCTATAAAATATTTATTATACAACATTATAGAACTTTAATAAGACAAGCTTAAGTAACTATTTTATAATGTTGTAACTACTAGTTATATAAGATATTATAGAACTCTTATACAATAGGTATGCAGGTCTTATAAAATAATATTTTTGATATTGTATAAAGGTGCTTATGAAGTATTATATCATTTTAAAAGAAATTATCGTATAATGCGTTATAGGATATATTGTAAAAGTCACTATAAAATCATTTAATACAACAATTATTGCAACAAAAGGCCTAATATAAAAGCAAACAGTCCTTAAAAAAACGCTATTCGACTGTTATACAATAATTCAGTCCTTTTAGAATTCCATTTTGCTAGTTGGGATAGTTTATCCATGATGTATATTTTTTAAATAAAATAAATTATATGTGTGATGTGTGAGTCTGTCCAAAAGTTTATTCTGCCTACCCTAAATATTTTTCTGGCTACGGCCCTGTAAGCACATGTTATAATACACTTTAAAAATGCGTCTCTTAGAAGTCTTAGATCTAAGATGAAAGATAAATTTGAAAACGAAAATAGTTGGATTAGGAGGTATCGCATAAGAGACGTTCTACATATAATTTTTCGTTTATTTTCGCCTAAACTTATTCTGGACTTATATGGTAGGTATTAATTTAACTTATATGGTAGATATTAATTTTATTTTAATTTTAACTTGGTTCATGCTTAGATAAAATGCACAGGTTTTTTGTCGATGTGTTTCGTTTCTTTCGTTTGTTTTACTTTTATATTTTTTATTATTAGTATTAAGTATTTGTATTCTACTTTCATATTTTTTTATTATAATTATTAAGGTTTATATTTTGTTTCAATGATGTTACTTGTTAAATGTTAGTGAGTATTTAATAAAACATTTTTGTTAAACAAAATTTAGGGGCGCCATTCTTAGGCTTGCACGAAGGCGGCAGATGTATTAAGAACGGTCCTGGGCAGGTAGATCTGCTGTATTATGGAAGTTAACCCAAACTGACATTGTTAAATTGAGTTTATGGAAGAGAGGCAAATATATTTGTAATCTGATATGGAACATTACATAACTTCGTTTTGCTGGAACTAGATATTGATACTACTGAGCACAACCGAATAGATCTAGGTTTGGTACTATTTTGAATATCAGCGATTAAAAGAGGAAGTAAATGTGCATAATTAATTCAAACTAACACAATTGTTTAAATCACACACTGCTGGATATTTAGTGCCACTAAACTATTTATACCTTAATTAGAACAGTTCTTGATGTCATTGCTGTGGGGGAACGAAATCGACTAGATTAAAATTTGAAGAAGTTATTTTTAATTAAGCTTTTCTTGCCAAAATTCGTTTCATTAACTTAAAGGGCAAATGCTAAATATATATGCGTAGCGTATGTTACGTTCGATCAGATGTATGTGGTCGACAATTAGATAATAATAAGCGATCAGTTTTGCATACTGGTTGCCCTGCTTAATATGAATATGTATATGATATTAAAAATATTTAGTCTGCTCTCATGTCTCTAACCAACACTAATTTCATCAGAGAGCTTGTAACAGTACTTATGTACCTTTGAAAAATTCCGCTCTTTATCATCTGCCGACACATCCACAGACGCGTTTCGCCGCTCGTCGAGTCAGCAGATGTGAGAACGGTACTGGTACTAGTGATTTTAAATTTCAAACAAACCCAGTTAGTTACAACCAAAGACATATAAAAAAAGAAAAGATGGAGTAGGTCATTAATAAATTATCAAATGTTTGCATGCCAACATTAGGAATATTAACGTGAAGAGGGGATAAAATAAAGAATGAAAAGATATGAAGATGGCGGTCGAAGCGCGCCAAAGATTTCATTTTTGTTTCGTTTATGTACGCCCACAATGACGCGCCTGCACCATATGTTTCTCCAGTCGGGCGGAGCACCATAGGCGTAACATTTTAGGGGACACCTGTTTAAAGTTAAGGTAACATTTAAATAAGCCTGCTATCAAGCAGAAAATAATAAGCCATCAGAAAATGAATATGACTAGACCCAAAAGAATACCTAAAAAAAATAAATTTTTAGTCGCAGTTCGGGAAAAAAACAATTTACGTTTAATTGATAATTGATTAGGGGATTAATAGAATAGAATATTTATTAACGCTTTAAGCATATACAAAAAAGAGACACAAAATATTACACAAAAACTTGCAACTATTTAACAAGTAGTAAATCAATTATTAACAATAAAAAATAAAATATATATTCAGTATTATTTCATATCATTTGTAATAATATAATTACCTAGATGGTAAACAACAAAAGAAAATATTTAATCACCCAGATTAAAACTCACAATCAGTTAGGTCTTGTAAGATTCCATATTTTTTTTTTTTTAATTTAATACATTTGATATTAAAGAAATCTATATTTTTTATTTGTATTTTCATTTGCCAATTTTGATATTCGACATAATGGAGTGTTTACACCGTAGTTAGTCCTATGATATGTAAGAAATGTGTGTGAATTTCTAGGAGATCTTTGTGGACGATGGAGTACCACCAGCTGCAGTAATTCCAGAGAATTGATCATATTATTATCTATTTTAAATCGAGTACAATATTAAAAAGTTGCATAATATCATCATAGTTACATTATATGTTATACCCAATTTATATGCAATAAATCTCACATTTGGTTTGCACTCTTTCAACTTCATTTTTACTGATAGAATAGTATGTACTGGAACTGCATATTCCACTACAGATCCAACAATAGCACAAAATAAATCTTGCAACATATATTATTGAAATCTTTCAAAGTACGAATCATAAAACCTAACATTTTTAATGCACTGTTTACAGCCATCTGTATAAGATCCAAAAAATTTAATTTAGAATCAAACCAAATGCCTAAGTCCGTAACCAAGAACATTCTTTCTAAATTTGCCGAATTAACATTATACGTGCAATGGATAGGATTATTTTTCCTAGTAAAAGAAGTAACTCTACATTTTTTTACATTTAAGTATAAATAATTTTCATTACACCATTCAAAAAGTTGATCGATGTCATGCTGCAAATCTTCTGTATCTTTTAAAAAATTTATAATTTTATAGAATTTAAATCCGGACGGTTTAAGATAGAGAAATTCGATTTGTATTTTTTAAGGCTATTCATTGCTGCCAAAAAAATGTCAAAATGTATAAAAAAAATGACAGTTAACAGTACTTAAAATTTATATGGCAGAATAGCTCCGAAAAAGTTAAGAGGGAAAGTTCAAACGGTAATTCTGGGTTTTATGACATGTTAAAGATGAAAAATTGTCAGTTTTAAAAACGCCTCCATGTTGTTTTGCATGGTAATAGAACCGTTTAATATTATAAAATCATAACGTACTCAATGATACGATTGAAATGAGGTATCGCAAGACACACCTTTCTATTTAAAAGTTCCAACATAGTGCTGGTCCGCCATTTTAAACATTGTTATTTGGTACGCCTACATTTTGTAACAAATAAATGAGCGTTTTAAAAGTTAGTAAGGGGGGAAGGAGGTACATTAAAGACATGCTTTTAATATGACGACCATCAACTCTACTTTTTTACGGCAATGTGTAAAAATGTATTAGATCTTTATTTGCCTAATGAAATTCCAATAGTATATTGTGCAATAAGTGTTGAAAATAACACTTTTCTCACGCGTTGCATACTATATTTTTTCTACGACTGCAAATAATATTGATATTATATAATATTTATTATAATATTATATCAAGCATCTTGTCTTTAAATTAAAATATTTATAGGTTACAAAGACCATACAAATACTTCTACAGCAATTTGTTTAACTAGTTGATGAGTAGGTATTGAGATGTCAGGGCTGGGACAACGCCCTACCCGGGGCGTCCTTTTAGGGTTTCGCCCTTAATTTTTGGAGTTATTGTTTTCATATCTTTGGAAAAAGGCGCCATTCACCGGCGGTCTCCTCTTATGGCTATCTATCGGGGGACTCATTTTTTACATATTCGGAAAAGGGAGCATCCGGGGATAAAGCCCTAAATTGGGGCTCCTTTAGGCCAAAAGCCCATCTTTCACAAATTTTAAAATGGGGCCCTCGGGGGGCGAAGCTTTTGGTGTGAGAGCCTCATATTTGACACATTTGGAAAAGAGGCTCCCCTCCTGGGGCGAAGCCTTAAAATGAGGCCCCAGGGGGGCGAATCCCTAGAATGGGGCCTATGGTAAGAGAGTTCCATTTCTTACAGATTTAGCCCAGGGAGCGAAGCCCTAAAATTGGGCCCCATGCCTTAAAAGGGGGCCCATGGTATGAGATTCCAATTTCCACAATTTTGCAAAAAGGAAGTGAGGCCCTAAAATTGAGCCCCCTTTTTTAGAGATCTGGGAATGGGACTTCTGATGGCAAAGCTCTAAAACGAAGACGAAGCCCTTTAATCTAAATACCCGAATAAGTATACTTTGCACACGATGTTTGAAATGTCCAGTTTTCAAGAGCAGTTGTTAGTGCGTTTTTGTCTATTTTCAGGGCAGTCGCAGAAAAAAGTATTTTCCGTTCGTCTTCTTTAGACTGCAAAGTTTAAAATAATAGCAACAAACGTGTTTTCTTTTAGTTTGTACAACCGCAGTTTAAGCGTATTCTTTACATTTTTTAGTTTGCATTAAAACTAAAACAATGTTATACATTTTACACTCATAAAGTTTAAAAGTTTGATGATTATAGCTCGAAAATGCCTCTGAAAAACATGAGTATAAAGCCGGTATCAACGTTCCAAAATATAGTTAACTACCTAAAAATTGTTAAAAACGTTGAGCGTAAGTACAAATGCACTTTTAAAATATTTTTTCCCAATCCTAGCAAAGCACGCCTCTGCTTCATAATCAGAGTTCTAGTTTTTCTGCTATTCGGATTGACTTCGTATATACTATACGATTATGAGTTTGTTTCAAAGACATATAAAAAACAACAAACCGATACAGAAAAAACGCCGGGAACATGGCGGCCAGTTTCTTCTAGACGAGTGGCACCTACGCGACGTTGTCGGTGTGTGCGAAAAGAGGGAGTACCGCTGATTTCGTGACCAATGTAAAGTGGTGAAGTAGTGATGTAGAGCCAAGTTTACATATCGTTTCTAGCGGAAAATAGGGTAATTTTTCAGTTTAATAACAATTGGAAATTTCTAATAGTATATTAAGATACTAGTTTTAAAGACCATATTTTATCGCACGAGCACGGAATTAGGAAACGACCCGCTTGCGGGGAGTTTCCTAACCGGCGAGTGAGCTAAATGTATTTTAAAATGTGTATTTTATACTAGTTTTCTATTTTGCATGCTTTTTAATGAAAAACATTAATTTATTCAAGTCGCGATCAAAAGTTGGACGGGCATCTTGTTACTTTTGACGTCTGTATTATTAGCAATCCCATTCAAAACGGTGTCGAAATTTTTGCTAGTGAGCATTGACATTGAACAATTTTGTTAATAT